>ML819933.1:78305-92909 GCA_009831015.1 Picea engelmannii | reverse complement strand
AATAAGAAATGAAGATCAATACAAGCAGATCTGAATGCCAAACTCTCCAGCTGAAGAATGCCACACTCCAATAGAAGGTTGAAACCCTCAATAACTCGGCCCTGCTGCCAAAAGTGTCCAATCACCCTAATAAATATGCCAATCGATAGATCGGGTGATGGTACGAACAACCCAGGTGACCGAATCTCCAAGATCCCTCTCAATCTTTGTAGATCTGATTTCCCCCACTAAATGGTGCACCCCACTGGATTACTGAAACCCTACATAATTCATCCCTACTGAAGGAGGCCTCCAAATGCTCTGAAACTCTCCAGAAATATAGATCGGGACACTGCAAGTCACTAGGTAAAGTCTCAGGGTCAGATATGAAGTGTAACCCCTCCAAACAGACTGGATCTTTATCTCAAAAATACCCTCCTTCTCTTCAATTCGCCCCACTGCTAAAAAAAGTAATCTAAGCCATAAAACTGTCTTAGAAAGTGTTGGAGCCGCCCTTGTTTTAGTTTTACCCTTCACAATTTTCAATTTTTGATATTTGAAATCTAAAGATGGCCTTTTGATTTTGTCCCCTCCCGAAGCTTTGAAAGCTCTGCAACTTTGTCGAATGAGCAGCGATGCTTTTTCTACCTTAAAAGAAAATCCACTTTTGTAAACATGTTTGCGCTTTTGTTTTATTTCGGGATCTCGCAAGTCAGATACTTTAATCTTTGAGTTCACAAGTCCCGAGTCGCGAAACTGCGAACTCGTTTTAAGTTTTCACTCAAGATATTAACCAAGGTCAAATCTTTTAACTCAGTGATTAGATGTCATCGGGGTTTCGCGCATCGATGTTCGCCAAGTTCAAATTTTTACGTTTACAGCTCCGAGAGCCGAGAACACGATGTTCTTTCGGGATAACCCTGGTCAAGGATTAAAGGCAAAAGGGCTAACCATGGTTAAATCTATTCTCGGTGTTTCGCCACTCGAAACTATATTTTAGAAAGTTACGACGTCTAAAACCCCGACTCAAGAAGTCGCGACGTAATTATGACAAGATTAATTAGTCACCTAATCTACGATTGTATTTCCCTTAATTGAGTCCTAATCATCGTCATCTCGCAGCTTCATGACTCGGCATACTAATCTCCAAAAAACTTGTCTTCGAAGTTCCGATTTGCAATATGGTGAATAAAGTGATTATGAAATTAATGATTCTCCAAATCTCGATTACTGTTAGTTAAACCAAAATCGGTCCTCGCAATCTCGCGAGTTGAAGACTCAAAATATGGAAAGGAAATCCACGATGCAGCGAAAAGTGAGAAATTGATTAACATTGCTAATTTTGAATATTTTAAAATAAAGTGAGATATGTCCCACGCATCGAGGCTTGCACATTTCCTGAGGTAACTATTTTCTCTCGATACTCCGACTGCCTGTCAAACCGCCAAACATTGATGACATTAATGGAGAATTAGAGTGAATCTATGAATAATAAGATCGGATTTTTATGCAATAAATTTGTTTCTAATTGTGATTTGACAGACTTATCTTGAAAGGTATAGAATTTTCAAATATATACCAGAGTTTCATTTAATTATAATGAAAACATTTTTCATAAGCATGCAGGACTCGTCATTTTCCGAGTGAACTAATTTCTACATGTATACACAGGTCTATGGCAGAAGGGCGAAAACGCAAGTTTCAGCTATGGCTCCATGGAAAGCAGCAAAGGAAAATATCGAAGTTGCAGAGCAAGGCTCGGATAATGTCTCCGACACTTCGCCTCCGAGTGTCGACTCGGTCCCTAGCTAGTCGTTTGTTTTAGATATTCTACAATCTGAGTTGGTGAATTATTCAGATTCCAATGACAACGATAATGAGAAGGATGACCTAAACACTAAATACAGGATAGTGGTTCAATCTGGAATGCACAAGGTAGCAACCAGACCACGGTTTCTTCCATATTATGATATGATCCGATGGGCGTTGGATCATGTAGACTTACCCACCATAACTATCATGAACGACCAGCGGGTAACGGTAGGGACTTTTAGACCGGAGCACGTCCAAACCATGTATAAGCTCCCGACAACATATGAATACACGTATGATGTTGAATTCCTGGAGAGATTCAAATAGAAGGAGTGCACTGAATATGACAAAACCATGCCCGGTTTGACTAAAGATTGGGTTTCGCGCACCGCGAAGTTCAGATCAAATGACCAGGGTGTATATTCTATCACTTCTTTGGAGCCACAGTATAAATATTTGGCCATGATGACATGTCGGATATTTGGAAGAGAAGACACCTCGCATTTATACATCGCGTGGGTGCCTCTCATATTTTGGGTTGCAGAAGGTTGCTCATTTAATTGGGCAAAGATGCTCTCAGATAGTTTAGCCAACAGGGTCACAAAGTATCAGGAGCAGAAGGCAAGCGGGAGACCATCCTCTTTTTTCATGTCTGCGTATATCATGGACGTGGTATGTTCCATGACACCATTCCCTTTGATGATCTAGGCTTGGAATCCAGCCCAAGAAAAACCTGTACATGAGTATCACGACAAACTGTGGGAGAATAAAGCGGAAAATTTTATTTATGAAATTTTCAACTAGGTGATGGTGCCTCTGCACATCGCTATTTTTGGTCTTTCACCACCTCATATCTCAGACAGCATTACTGCAAATCTGAGTGGTATAGCGGACTGGTACGTAGAAGCAGAGTTTTCCTATTTCAGAGTGTTCGGAGCTGTTGTTCCCCCACTCATGCTACCATTGTTCATCCCCGACAAGCTGGCTTGTCGCGAGATCGCCCGACAAACGGTGATTGGTCGGGTGATTAAACAACTCAAAGCATCTTCGAAGAAGGTATGGTTGTTTTTCCCCATTCAGCTAAATTATTATTCTTTATTGGATTTCAGGCAT
The DNA here is from genome assembly GCA_009831015.1 of Picea engelmannii. Classification (NCBI taxonomy): domain Eukaryota; kingdom Viridiplantae; phylum Streptophyta; class Pinopsida; order Pinales; family Pinaceae; genus Picea; species Picea engelmannii. Next base: position 90,005 of record ML819933.1, on the reverse strand, counting down.
GCCAAAGCCGAGGCTGCAGCCCTAGAGGACCTGAGTTTGGTCTCCATTGAGTATAAAAAGCATGAGCCTCAGAAAATTGTAAGCAACTATTTAGCTAATTGTGGGCTGAAGAGGTTTGAACATGAGTTTTCACCCTCGGATGACATTTTTCGAGGGGCGATATATTATGGGGAAGTGCTAGTTCGGATCCAATCTTTAGCACCCGAAGACATGGCCTATGTATTAAAATTTCAAGAAAACAGACGAAGTTGTCTTCCTACTGTGTTGCGAGGAGGGAGCCCAGGCGCTTCTGAGAAGGAATCGAAGGATGATGAAGGCCCCAAAGAAGCAACTTCTGGTTCCAGAAAAAGCCATAACGAGGGGGATCAAACAAATAAGCCCGAAGCAGAGGCACAGAATCTGGACCTGCCAGAGACCCAGAATCTGGAAACTGTGACGAAGACCCCTGAACCTCCAAAGAAGCAGGACTTGGTCGTCACACCAGGAAAGGCAGTGAAACAGATCTGGGAACCCATCACTTCTATCACCCCCTTGCAGTCGACGCAAGGAAATATAGAAGAAGGATGGATTTTCGATGAGGAGCTGAGGCCTATCAGAGCAGAATAAATTCCTCCAAATGAGTTCTTCTTTGACAAAAAGAGAAAAGCAGTGGTGAAAAGGGAGTTCTACCAGGACAAAGGATCGACTGCTAAAAAATTCAAAGTTATTACCGATGGAAAGAAAAAAAAGAATGAGTAATTCGCCACGGAGATCGTAGGAACGCTAGGAGCGTATGCATCAGTGAATCAATTCTCGGTTGGGATGTTAAAAAATCAACTCAAAAGAAAGAATCGCCTGATCAAGACTCTCGAAGCTAGAGTAGCTTCAGCCACAAAAAACGCTAAAGGTCAGGTGAGCGGGGAAATAGAACTAGCCCGGGAAATGAAATAGAAGTGCTCAAAACTAAGCTGGAGCAAGCACATCTAGTGATCCGAGATGGTCGGATACAGGCTGGTCAACAGAGGACTATGATCGCAGAGCTGCAGGCTTAGGTAGAAACCGCTAAAAGCAGGGTGATCGATGTCAAGGGGTTTAAATCCCGATCAATCGAGATTTGGAGCAGGATCTCTTATGCACAACAGAGTTTTCTAGCCAAAGTGGGAGTGATCTGAGAGGACTTCCTGTTGATGCATCGGATTTCCGAGAACCTGACTATCAAAGAAAGGAATGCGGAAGCAACTCGGGTCGCCTTTCAGGAGGTGGTGATAGCCATGAACAACAGATTTTCGTCATTTCCTCTCGGACTCACCATCTCAGAACAAACTAGAGGTAACATTCTTTTGAAAGATTGGGAGCATAATATTACCTTAGGCCAGGAACAGGCCCAAAAAGTAACCAATTCTTTAGAAGAAACCTTCAATGCTATAGATGGCGAGCTGTTGGGTATAGATAGCGGAGGTGACGCAAAAACATTAATGAAAATGAATGTAGAGCAGATCTCACTCGATCAGAAAGAGAAGGATGAAAGAGATTTGGCTGATATATGTCAGATGGACAGAGTGGACATGGATCAGGTTAACAAGCACTTAATCCAACCCAATGCACAACTAAGTGCCCTTGACATCATCGATGCACAAATGGGGGACAAGCTGCAGCAGTTAGCCCGAGAATGTTACTTCGCCGAGGCTAGCTGTCAAGCAGAACCTTCGCAGCTCGTATCTCAGTTTGTGGAAAAATGTATTGCCTGCACCGAATCCGTGTGAAGACAAGCACCTGGCACAAATTGAAAATAGAGTAGGACAGAGGGAGTGATTGCGCTCCTCTCGGTTGTAATCAAATTTGTGTAACCGTTGAGATTCTAACTGATCTGTAAAATTGTATAAATATATCACAGAAAGAAGAAAAAGAGGCTGGACCTTTTTGTGTCGATTTTAATAGATTTTTTTGCATTCGAGAGGTTAATATAAGCAGATCTGGAGATTCTCGATTCCGTCAAGACTGTGTTACAAGTTTGTTTCTTGTATTTCATGTTTCATTTCATTCCATTATTCATAATTGATATGCTTTGTTATACTTTAGTACGACCACTACTATAACAAACGGATTCTGGTTTTCTGTATTTGTTTATTGTCTTTCCTCTGCACCAGCTATCAGCGAGTGTACGACCAATCTGCACTTTCATAATTCTATGTATATTCTTTTCTATGTCAGTTATTTTCTTACTAATTTCTTCTTCTGTTTATATGTGAGTTTTCTCTTTGACAGGGACCTTGCGTTATATGCAGCTAAATGTTTCTCTTTCACATCATACCTTTATATTAAAATATAATACAGTTACGAGAAAGAGCCTTCAATTTGCATTTCTATTTTATTTCAAAAATGTAAAATTCTCTTTATTTCAACCAAATCAAGACGACATTTAATATTTCTTTAAATCCTTTCCTAATCTTACTGTTCCTTCATGACTGTCCCTGCAGCGACACAACCAAATATCGAACCCGGACTATCGAATCAAATGCATATTTCTTTAAATCTTTTTGACACAATCCTTAAAACTGCTAATAACCGGGAGGAACTTGAGCATTCATGGGCAGCCATTGAACAAGATATAACTACTCAGGAACAATTGGAAGCTAGACAACGAGAACGTAGAAATATTCCCTAGTTTCCTATACCGAAGGTTGACGTTACTCTCTTACCCATCTTTCACCTACTTTCGGATGCCTTGACATTGTTCTTTTAAGCCTTAGTACAGACTCAGGAACAACATATTTCTGGCACCGTTGCCGGGGAGCGAAGTTACGAAATATTTTTCCTTGGGAAAATGACTTTTATATCGTTGAAAGTGCTACTCCTTGATAGTGAACATAGAGTATGCACATTTTTAAGGATTTTTAACTCTTTCACTTGGCGACTCCATGAAAACCTAAACTAGCTTCTGGTAGAAAGAGTACTAGACAAAACCCAGATGGCAAGCTGATTACGCCTGTTACTGATCCTGAAATTTTTTTAAGGGCAAGAGGCTCGTTTGAGCCAACCGCTACAATTTATAAGCCCAAAGACCCACCTTTAAAGACTAAATGCCATTCAGAACCTTCTACTTCACGCAGTCCTCTGTCTGATACCAAAGATCTGACATTAAACCGCCTTGAAGTTAGGAGTGAGATTCATCAGTCTTTCCCATCCATACATAAGGGAAAAGGTCCTCTAGAAAGTTCGTCAACAGTTGACATACCATCTTTTCTTCTATAGAATTTCCTGGTATCGCCTGATTCCAAAGGGTGTGTTACACACTCATTTTCTACACCCAAGTCGATGGCAGGCGTCGGAGGAGATGGTGGAGTCAATCCTGGAGGAGGAGGTGGAGGTCAAGGGCAAGTCCCTCCTCCTAGAGTATTCGCAAAGGTAGCAGCGAGATACACCCTCCTGGTTTTGCCCATCCCCCTCCATGATTTACCTGAAAACTACATCAAAAATATTCCTAAGTTCACTGGGGAGGGAGATCTAACCACAACCGAGCATATAAATTTCTTCGACCAATTCGTAGACATCTGTGGTATCGAGCATGAAGATGTCTATTCGAGACTCCTTGTCCATACCTTTGAAGGACCGGTCCGAACCTAGTTTCAGAGCTTACCCGCAGCTTCTATCCTGTCATATGACGCTTTGGAAGATGCTTTCTTAAGACAATGGGGAGAGCGAAAAGATCGCTTATATTATCTTACCGAGTTTGGGTCCCTAAAGAAAAAGAACTCAGAAACAGTTATGGAATTTATTCTGAGATTCAACAAACTGTATAATAAGATTCCAGCCGCAGTTAAACCCTCTGAACCCTCAGCCAAAGTAACTTTTGCAGGAGCTTTCGAGCCAGATTTTGCACTACTTTTACGAGAAAGAAGAGGAGACACCCTAAATAGAATGCAAGACGATGCTATCGAAATAGAATCTAATATGATGGCTTCAGGAAAATTAAAGGCTAAATTAGAAACAGTCAACCGCGAGAATAGACGCTATAGGGAACCAGCGGGTCCTTCGGGCTCAAATAGATACACTGATGACAAAGTAGATGATATGGACCGAGTAATTAAAGAAATGTCCAACAAAATTTCTAGGATGGAGTTGGACCAGTTTAAGGTTGATTCTTCAAATAAAAAAGACTTCAAGAAAAACCCAAATCCCCAAAATCAACAGAAACAAATAAAGAACGAAGATCAAAAAATACAAGCTCCACTAAAGAATGAAAATTTTATAGGAGAAAATGACTTCCAAGAGTTCAGAGATTCGAAAGATGAAGTCGTGAATTTCAGTGATGACTGTTCGCAGCCATATCTCACTCGTGAAGACTATGAAAAATCTTTGAACCCCCCACAACCATCTAATGAGGATGAAGAAGGTGATCACACTGATCCCTGTGTGTCTCAACCAGAGACAGAAATGATAATGGCTGAGTTTCAACCAAAGTACAATCTACGATCTAAGAGTAAGCCTACCTCAACGAATCAACCTAAGAAAATCCTTCAAAAAGGTCAAGTTTATGAACCTCCTTCGTAAGAGACCTTTTTACCCAGCAAGAAAACCAAGGTAACAAGCACTCTAGAGTCCGAGCTGAAAAAAGTTGAAACTCAAACACAAGAAACCGAACCAGTAGATAAAGTTACATCTTCAACTAAGATCACAAGTGATAAAGCAATCCAGACAAGTAAGTCGAAAAGAAAAAATTTGGAAGTCTCAACCAAAGAGACAGATAAGGTAAATACATCTTTCAGTTTGGAAAATGAGTTAAACAAAATTAAAATACCGATTCCTTTGGTAGAATTAGCAAAAAATCCTGCTTATCGGAAGCAAACTGCCAAAGCAATGGGTGTCTACGAGCCAGAAAGTCAGTCTGATGTTATCAACCTGGAAGATGATAGACCTAACATCACCTTTGGTCCTCATTTCGAAGGGTCCAAAGACCACGTCGCTCCCTTTTATATGACCCTAAATATCCATGACCAGTTACTGTATAATTGTATGTTAGACTCAGGGGCTTCTCATAATGTTATGCCCAAGACCATAATGGACAAGTTGGGTCTCCAAATTACAAGACCTTATGGAAATCTGTACTATTTCGATTCGAGAAAGGTTAAGTGTCTGGGAATGATAAAATATCTGGTAGTTACCCTGGCTCAGGTCTCGGTCAAGAGCATCCTGATGGATGTGGTTATCGCAGATATTCCCCCCAAATATGGCATGCTGCTATCTAGATCCCGGGGAGCCAAGTTGGGGGGTTCTCTATAGTTGGACATGACATATGCCACAATCCTTGTGTTTGGTGGTCAGTTCACTTAGTTGTATAGAGAAACAAGATTAGCATATACAGTCAGTGACCCTCAAAACCCAAATAACTTTCCTATTTATGTTGCAGACCAAGATTTGGGGAATTTCATTTTGTCCTTTGATGATGTTTTGGATGGGTGTCCAGAGGAACTTGATATGAGGCAAGAAGAGACAACTGGTTTGACAGAAGATATGTGTAACACCGGAGTTTGGAAAATGTATTTTGATGGTGCCTTATGTTCTGAAGGAGCGGGTGCAGGAGTGCTCTTAGTAGCTCCCAAAGGTAAATTCATTATTCCTTTCTCTTACAGACTGCAGTGGGAAATAGATTACACTAACAACGTATGTGAATATGAAGCATTGATCTTAGGATTAGAGGTTGTGAAAAGGCTAAATATAAAAAACCTGGAAGTTTATGGTGATGCAGAGCTAATAGTTAAACAAATAAATCGACAATACCTAGCCAAGCATCCCAGACTAAGAACATACATAAATTGTGCTTGGGATTTGATGGAAAAAAAATTCTCATCTGTAAAGGTCCATTTTATCCCTCGCACAGAGAATCTACATGCTGATGCATTGGCCAGGGCAGCTTCAACCTTTTCTCCTCCCACGACCGTCAAACTAACATATCACATTGAAATCAGATACAAACCCTCAATACCAGACAATCTCCGACACTGGCAAGTTTTCAAATATGATGAGAAAATCGAGAAATTTCTTGTAGTAGTAGGTGAGTTCTCCGAAACTCATCCAGACCAAGAGAATCAAAATGACCCGATGTGGATTATGCAAGAAGGGGAAGACCCTGAAACCTTCCAAGAAAAAATAGTGGATCATCGTATGTTGGTCCTTAAAAACAACCAAATTCCGAAAGGCTTAATTCACTTAGAAAGACTTTTCGATCAGAATGACATACCTGTGAAATCCACTTTGAAGCCCCAACCAAAAGAAGTGGAGGACTGCGATATAGGAACTGAAAAAGAATCGAGGATAGTAAAGATATCTAAGTTCCTCCCTCCCAAGGTAAAAGTCCAGTATAGAGACCTACTCCGACAGTACAAATATGTTTTTGCCTGGTCCTATGATGAGCTTAGAACGTATGGCACTTCCATAATTGAGCACAAAATACCTTTGAAGCCCGAGGTCAAGTTGTTTAGGAAAAAACTTAGGCAAATTAACCCCATTTTGTTGCCTGTGATTAAAATGGAAGTTAAGAATCTTTTAGATGAGAAAATAATCGTACCTATGAGGTACTCAGACTGGGTGGCAAATTTGGTCCCGGTCAGGAAAAAGAACGGAGAAATCAGACTGTGTGTAGATTTTCAAAACTTAAATAAGTCTTCCCTTAAGGATAATTATCCGCTCCCCAAAATGGACCATGTCCTAGAAAAAGTAGTCGGAGAAAATTGAATGTCTATGATAGATGGGTTCTCTGGATATAACCAAATCGCCATGAACGAGCAAGACAGAGAAAAAACTGCTTTCACCACACCATGGGGTACCTTCATGTATGACAAAATGCCATTTGGTTTGATGAATGCAGGAGCTACATTCTAGCGCGCTATGGACATCACTTTCGTGGGAGAAAGAGACAAGTTCGCAGTCATCTACCTCGACAATTTGACGGTTTTCTCTAAAACCGATGAAGAACATTTGATACATCTAAAACAGACTTTCGAAAAGTGCCGCAGGTATGGTCTGTCTTTGAACCCAAAGAAATCACATTTCGCTATGCGGGAAGGTAAGCTTCTGGGACATATCGTATCTAAGGATGGGATCAAGATTGATCCTAAGAGGATTGAAGCAATAGAAACTATAAATATTCCCAGAAACATAAAAGAAATTCAATATTTCTTAGGTACAATAATTTTTTTATGAAGGTTTATCCCCAATTTTGTTGAGATTGTCAAATTGATCATAGGAATGTTGAAGAAAGATAGTAGAGTAAATTGGATGACCGAGGCTAAAGCGTCGTTCACGCATATTAAAAAAGTCATCAGTGAAGCACCTGTGTTAGCAATCCCAGATTATCTGAAAGATTTCCTTATCTTCTCGTTTGCTTCTGAACATACTATCGTTGTGGTGCTCCTGCAAAAGGATGATGAAGGTTTCGAATGGACGATCACGTTTTTTAGCAAGAGCCTTAGAGACGCCAAACTAAAGCATGACATAATAGAAAAATAGGCGTACGCAATGGTGAAAGCACTAAAATCATTCAGAACATATGTACTGCATTCAAAAATTATCGCGTACGTGCCAACTAGTGCTGTGAAAGATATATTGGTACAGCCATATAGTGACGGAAAACGAGGGCGCTGGCTCGCTAAAATACAAGAATTCAATCTGGAAGTCAAGCCAACTAAATTGATAAAGGGGCAGGGCCTGGACAAACTCTTGGCTGAGTTGAATCTTCGAGCTCTTGATATTAATTGCCTCCAAGGGGAAGACGGAGATGCACACCTGCATGAGATGGATGACCAGACAGATCCAAGCAAGGTCGAAGAAAATTTCATATCTTCAAGCTGGTATAAAGATACAGTGTTCTACTTGTTAAACCTGAAATGTCCAAATGATCTATCACCAGCCAAATGTAGAACTTTAAAACTCCATGCTGTAAAATATTGCATTGTTGAAAACCAGCTGTACTGGAAAGATCCACTCGGGTTCCTACTAGTCTGTTTGATTGAGTCGGAAACTCCATGGGTCATAGAAGAATTTCATGAAGGAGTCTATGGAGGACATCATACATGGAGAGCCACAGCTTACAAGATCTTGAGGGTCGGATACTATTGGCCGAAACTATTTTCGGACGTCAATGCCAAAGTGCGTGCCTGCAACCTGTGTCAAATATTCACTGGTAAACAGAAACTCCCCGCACTACCACTCGTTCCAGTCAAAACTGAAGCCCCATTTCAGCAATGGGGACTAGATTTCATAGGGGAAATTAATCCCCATTCTAGTGCTCAGCATAAGTGGATCTTAACAACCATAGATTATTTTACAAAGTGGGTGGAAGCCATTCCAACCAAAAGGGAAACAGACTTGGTGGTGATCGACTTCTTGGAAGATAATATCCTGTCAAGATTCGGGTGTCCCCAAAAGATTGTTACCGACAATGCCCAGGCCTTCAAGTCCATGGCTATGATCAGATTCTGTTAGAAGTACAATATCGTTCTCGGCCATTCCACTGCTTATTACCCCCAAGGAAATGGGCTGGTCGAATCATCAAACAAGAGCCTGGTAAACATAATCAAGAAAGTAATGGATGAAAATAAAAGGTCCTGGCATGTACACTTGAAGTACGCATTATGGGAAAACCGCATTAGCACGAAAAGGTCTATCGGCATTTCATTGTTTCAAATGGTCTATGGGACAGAGGCGATTCTACCTATAAACTTAGTGTTGCCAGTAATGAAGTTATGGCAGGATCAGAACGAAGAACCCAATCATGTAACCAGGAGAATTAACCAGCTGATCGAGGTTCAACAACATAGAGTGGAGGTTGATGAGAAGATGCAGAAATATCAAGATGATATGAAAGCTTTGTTCAACCTCAAGGAAAAAGATAGAGAGTTCCTCCCAGGTGACTTAGTTTTAAGATGGGATGCAAGAAGAGAGGAAGCTGCGAAACATGGTAATTTTGACCACCTCTGGTATGGACCATACAGGGTCTCTGCTCTGGAAGGGAAAAACTCCTTATTGTTGGAGAACATCGACAGAGAAGTCCTCAACGCCCCTGTCAATGGGCGATATCTGAAACATTACATGACATAACAGTTCAAAAAAATATATATATTGTAAATAAATAAATTTCATGTTTGTACATACAGATATTGTCGTTTTAATATTTACTTTTAATTTTTGGTTTTTGTTCCTAAACGCTCGACACATTTCTAATAGGATTTGCATTTGCTTGTTTATAGGATTCCAGTTGTAGATGAAACTAGCAGGAAAATTAATTTGCAGGTCGGTGTCATAAATAGAACGACATAAAACAGGTGATACCTAAAATAGTTTCTTATTGCGCAAAGGAAAATGAAATATAAAGGTAAAAAAGAAACCTTCTCAAAAACATATGTTATGAAAGACTGTTAAGGGAAATCAAGGTAACATCTTTCAAACTACAATAAAACTTGTTAGCCAGCAGGATCATTGCTTGGTTTGGTAATTTTTGTTTTAAAATAAATTGAACGATACACTAATTAAAAAATGGTCAGTCGAAATAAACTATCCCCGAAGTTATCTACAGGAGTCAGTCTCAAGTTGTTTTGACCTCCCTATTTTTAGTCAACCAATCGCTACCTGGCACCATGTATGTCTCCGTGTCTAACTTTTGACCAATACCCACCCTTTCGTTCTATCACAAGGGGATACAAGTATTTCGTTTTAAACCTCTAGGGTTTCAAAACAGATCTTGATAGGAAAGCTGGTCTTCACAACTACTTAATCTCCTGCTAAGCGAAGGAATGTTTAGAGCGATCCTAACTTTCCTAGGTTTTTCAACACTTTCGGAAGAATCAAAGCTTGCTCGAACAGGATGCCCCTTAAAAAATTATTATTTTCCCCTGTCTCCCTAAGAACGAAAGTGTTGTGAAGGTCAAAGGAAGATTGATACCGAGTAATCAAAATAAGTTGACAGATCTCTGATACAAAATATTACATAGATATCAGCCCTGATACAAACTGATTACCCCCATCTTCGTGCTTTAAAATGTAAATTATAAGACAGGTGGGGAAAGGAAATTCAGAAATGATTGCCCTCGTCTCAACGTTTAAATGCATAAATTTTTTCTGAAGAGGTGAAAGGAAATTCAGTAAAAAAAGGTCAGACAACTTCACCGGGGTACTGAACAGACCCGTTGGCAGTGAAGCAATGTCTGAGATATCTGTAAGGCTGTTATACATGAATATCACTCTGCTCTAGTAACCAATGCTTTCTAAAAACCTGATCAACACCCCAAATTCAGACGGGACTTCCCGATTTAAAAATATATAATCTCATTCTTTTGATGCAAGCTGAGAGTCACAAGATCTGTTGAATCTCCTAAGGTTGTTTCGACTATCTTAAAACATACCCAAAGTTAGTAGTGGGAAAGGGAAAATTGTGAAAGGGACTACAACTATGTTTAGAAAGAGTATCTGATTTTGGAAAAGCCTCTCGAGGTAAAAAGCGGAGTCTTGTTTCCCCTTTTGATACTTTTTCCTTAGAATCGTTCTACCAGTTCGAGTTTCTGACTCCATTGACCCAATATTGGCACATGGTCTATTGTTCTTCCTGCCTCATAGGAAGGCTGGATCCCTAGTTGGAGACTATGTTGGAGCCGCCCTTGTTTTAGTTTTACCCTTCACAATTTTCAATTTTTGATATTTGAAATCTAAAGATGGCCTTTTGATTTTGTCCCCTCCTGAAGCTTTGAAAGCTCTGCAACTTTGTCGAATGAGCAACGATCCTTTTTCTACCTTCAAAACAAATCCACTTTTGTAAACATGTTCGTGCTTTTGTTTTATTTCAGGATCTTGCAAGTCGGATACTTTAATCTTTGAGTTCACATGTCCCGAGTCGTGAAACTACGAACTTGTTTTAAGTTTTCACTCAAGATATTAACCAAGGTCAAATCTTTTAACTTAGTGATTAAATGTCGTCGGGGTTTCGTGCCTCGACGTTCGCCAAGTTTGAATTTTTAGGTTTATATCTCCAAGAGCTGAGAACACGAGGTTCGTTTGGGCTAACCCTGGTCAAGGATTAAAGGCAAAAGGGCTAACCATGGTTAAATCTATTCTCGACGTTTCGCCACTTGACACTATCTTTTCGAAAGTTACGGTGTCTAAAACCCTGACTCACGAAGTCGTGACATAATTATGACAAGATTAATTAGTCGCCTAATCTATGATTGTATTTCCCTTAATTGAGTCATAATCATCGTCATCTTGTAGCTTCGCGACTCGGCATACTAATCTCCAAAAAACTTGTCTTCGAAGTTCCGAGTCGCGATATGGCGAATAAAGTGATTATGAAATTAATGATGCTCCAAATCTCGATTACTGTTAATTAAACCAAAATCGGTCCTCGCATTCTCACGAGTTGAAGGCTCAAAATGTGGAAAGGAAATCCACGATGCAACGAAAAGCGATAAATTGATTAACGTTGCTAATTTTGAATATTTTAAAATAAAGCGAGATATGTCCCGCGCATCGAGGCTTGCACATTTCTCGAGGTAATTGTTTGCTCTCCATACTCCGACTACCTGTCAAACCGCCAAACATTGATGACATTAATGGAGAATTAGAGTGAATCTACGAATAATAAGATTGGATTTTTACACAATAAATTTGTTTCTAATTGCGATTTGACAGACTTATCTTGAAAGGTACAGAATTTTCAAATATATACCAGAGTTT
>ML819933.1:60109-78205 GCA_009831015.1 Picea engelmannii | reverse complement strand
TGTAACTAACTAGCCAGTGATAACTTCTACAAAAACTAGGATTAATCATGCAAATTTTTATTAAGCTTCAAAAGACAATAAAATGATATTTAATCTCTAATTAACATTCATGAAAATAGTAGAAATTTTAATAGGGTCCTTGATCCCTCTGGGTGGGCCCTGTTAGCACTAGAAGTCACATTCAGATTGAATTGAAGGTAAGACCAATATGCATCAGTTTATACGTTACAGGTGATTGAGTTTTGAGTGGTCAAATGGAGAAAACTCAATAATAATAGCGTTCCAACTCAGAAATCTAGACTAGCATGCACCAACCATTGAGGTCTTGAATCAACTTCAGTCAGTAAGATGGATTAAGGGTGAGTAGGAGGAAACTTTAGTGAGAAAGGTGTAGAGGTCTGCTATGAACATCAGATTTTCTAGTAGCCTAAGAAGGAAAAAATTAAACACAAGGTCCTCTTGGATTCAAATTTCAAGGAAGCAGAAAGAAATCATAACAGTAGTATAATCAAATATTTATCATAATAAAGTTACAACAATACATGTGAATCAATAAAACATGAACTCTCTCAGTATCAATGGAAAATAATATGGAGTAACAAAGATGACTTATATTAACCAAGATGTCTCAAAAACAAATACATAACCATAGAATTAGTTGTTGTTAATCAAAATATTACAATATCAAGGAGCCTAGCTCAACCATTTGACCATAACAAAATATCAAAACTGAGTATATATACTCAAAACGTTTTCAACTACTAGGAGTATGATAGAGCCCCTACATTCAAATTTTCCAATTGACACCCGCTCTGTCAAAATGCGTAGGCCTCCTTATGTCAGACGTGAGATAGGCGCAGTTAGGAGTTTTATAAGAAAATCTATCCAGGAGGAATATATGGGTGGACAGTCTGGCTTTATGGCTAATCTTTGCAAGACTTTCCATTTATGGGGTGAGATGAGGTCTCAACTGTCGACCTCATCTTCAATAACTTCCTTCATTCATATCAGGACAAGTCCTGATGCCCATGAATGTTTCCAGGCGGTGCCCATGACTTCTTCAAGTCAATCCTAACACCTCAAGGTTCTGCAAATCTTCTTTTGTGATCAATATAGATGCTTTCGGCCTTTGACACAACTCCTCTCCCTCACTCCATATTCAATGTGACCTAGGGCCATGACCCTACGCAATTGTGTTCTTGTGGGTGCGACCAAGGGTGGTTTGAAAGAAAACCATTTTTGTCCCTATAATTCACCATGAACCGCCACACGTCCCTTTCTAAAAACCACGATTCTGATTGTGGCATGTCCTTGAAATTTTAAAATGTCTACACCTTCCGACCCTGCAATGGGGTGTGACCATTGATCTTGTGATCTGAGATGAGGCTCCTTGATCAACGACCAAGATCTAGTGCTTTATATCAACGGATTGGGTCTTCCCTCTTTGAATTGACAACCGATATCCACTTTGGGTCTTCAAGACTTCTATCTTCGGCCCTTCAGAAGTTTTACACACTTCCCACCTTAAACCTCCCGAAGCTTATTTCCCCGAAAACTTGGATTGGATGCCACGTGTTGTATTAAATATCAATGACTCATGCTCACAACGGGGCTTTGTGCTCTGGCACTATACTTTGCATGATTTTGGACTCCCGAATGCACGTGAGCTGTTGATCAGAATTGGCTAATCGGATCTCTGTCGTTGAAATATATACTTGCCTATAACTTATGCTTCAAGCACGAAATGGACTATTACGAAAGATGTTCCTTGTGTTTGTGTCTATGGCTAGCATGATCAAGGATTTGGACAACTAGCTATGGTCTAGGAAAACAAGGAGACCGGGGCACTTTAAACACAGAGGGGGGCAAACGAAAAAACGATTTTACAAGCCGAAGGGGAAAAATATTAAGACTTGGTCTGCGAAAAGGAGAGAAACAGGGAAAAATTACAGTATTAGGTATAAACGACACACCCACAGGGATCTGACAATTTCATGTGATAACATTTGGCTCCACAAAGGATGGCATGCTCCCTCTGAACTGTCAAGAACAAGTGGTTCCAATGCCTTAGTTGTTGGGTTATGGAGTCGAGCTCAAAACATGATGATTCAAAGTCTTTCTCATGAAAGTCTTCCTTCTATCAACATTACTCTTTAAAACCCTGATCTAAGTTAGACAAGACCTCTTTTGTTGGTACATATTATCTAGAACCTTCTGTGATTTACATTGCTAGCTTGAGTTTTATCCGTTTGACACTTTATCTTAAAACTTACCTTACAAACCTATTGATGGGTATTGAGCTTGCACTTTATCATTCAAAGTGTAACTTTCAATGCTAACATTCTTGTCTCCATTGTTGGGGATGACTTGAATATTTTCCCTAGGAGAAACGAAAAAAGATTACATCTAGTTCTTGATGGTGAGCAAGGATTAGAGACATAAAATACTGCATCTTTCACCTGGCGATTCCACTCCATGAAGAACCAATATGTCAAAGGCCATGGAGGATATCTTGTTAAGGATATTGTATCCTCTAAACTTTTCAACCATATCTAGTTTTCCAAATCCAGTGCCTCATCTATCAGAATGGGGAGATTTACTTCCCATCCTCAGAGAAGAAAAGGATGATGATCTTGCTCAACATCTCATTAATTTTCATCAATGCATGGAGAAATTGAACTTGCATCAGGAGGATGTATTAATGAAAATTTTTATGTTCTCCCTAAAGGATGATTCCATAGAATGGTACTTTTCTCTTCTTGCTGCAAGCATATCCACCTTGAGAGAATTACATGTTGCTTTTAATTTTCACTGTAAAAAGGTATTACTCCTATGAGTTGTTTTTCATGATTGTTGTGAGGAATATGAGAAAAGTGTTCAAGTTGCATTAGTTTTCTCTCCTGAATGTGAGTTTGAAGAATATCCATCTCTTTATTTTCCTAGTTCTCATGACTTTAAGGAATATTTTATTTGTTTTTCTTATGAGGAAGAGACAGTTGATGATTTTTTCCTTGAAGCATATATCTTTGACAAGCTTGTTTCTGATGAACTCATTGTCTCAAATATAGACAAAGAGTAGCCTGTTGTTGACAAACACTTTGTGGATAGAGAGAATCTTGAAAAAAAACATTATGAATGTCAAGAGTCAAAGTTTGTTTATGGACAATGCATTTTTTTATGAATATACCAGTGATGGTGATCAACATAATTTTTCTATGATTTCTTTGTAACCTCTTAGAACTATTCCTACATATGATGATTATGAGTCTAATCCTTGGGAATTATATGGAGGTGTTGAAGGGGAATTACATATGCATCTAATCTCTTATCCATCACCAACAAATGAGAATCCTTGTTTTGATAAAAACCATGTGTATGAGAAAAAAATTGTTCCTACAATACATGCAAAAATGATTAGCAGTCAACCAACAAATGGTTTTGAATATGAGGAGTAACAATTTGACCTACAAATTTCTTTGTATGTCATTCAATCACATGTGATTCACGAGGACATCAAACAACCCATGGGAAAATTTGAAGTAGAGATGGTAACCTTTTATCAGTTAAGTATGCATTGCCATCGGTTTCATTACCTTGTCAATGAATACATGGAGTTGCACTTAAGTGGGGAAAAATCCACAGTTAAGCACACTTGAGCTAGATGCGTCTTGGTATGGGTGACCACCTGGGACGTCCTGGTTACCGGGTGCAAGACTCAGAAGTGATGATTGATTCTATGAAATTCATTTCGTTGGCTTCAATCCCATTTCTTCACCCCTGTGAGCATCACTCGATACAATGAGTGCTAAGTGGACTATTCAAATCATGAGAATTATTGGTCAGTTGTGATTAATACTCATGAATATGGGTCATAGATTAATGACTTACATTACGTAGTCAATCCCGAAAAATAATATCTAATATCTTGCACTACGGAAGCCCCTATATGCTTAAATAATAAAAGTTAAGGGAGCTCTAACTTGGTAGTTCATAAGGCAAAATACTTGCTAAGGTTTTGTAAATGGGTAGCAAGATAAGTGGGCTTGATTGTGGGGAAAATCCACAGTTAAGCGTGATTGAGCCAGAGACGTCTTGGGATGGGTGACCACTTGGGAAGTTGTGGTTGCCAGGTGCAAGACCCGAAAGTGATGATTGTTTCTATGCGATTCATTTCGTTGTCTTCAATCCCATTTCTTCACCCCTGTGAGCATCACCCAATGTAATGAGTGCTAAGTGGACTATTCAAATAATCAGAATTATTAGTCAGTTGCGACTTATACTCCTAAATATAGGTCATAGATTAATGACTTACATTACACAGTCAATCCTGAAAAATAATATCTAATATCTTGCACTGTGGAAGCCCCTATATGCTTAAATTTTATCATTTTGTCAACATTCAGAGGTAATATTGGTGATAGTAAGAATGTATTTAGTTAGTTGTCACACTTTTATTTCTTCTTATGGATCATTTGCAATGAAGAGGAGAATTATGTTACCAAACAGTTTGAGTGGCTATGGTGGAAGTTTGTTTTCACCTGAGAAAATTGTAAAAGTCAATTAGAGTAGGGTCTTGTATATAAATAAACTCATGTTCAAGCATTTCAATTTTCAGTTTTCTTTTAGTATTTGAATAAGACTCCACTAGCCCAATGGATAAGGCACTGGAACTGCATGTTCTTAGAGCCTCACAGGGAGGTGTCCATCCCCTATGGAGACAAATGTTATCACATAGAATTATAGTCCAATAGTCTCCTTGAAGTGCACCATTGATTTTGAATTTGGCATTGTGAACTGGCACTACGAACTGGTTGAAGAGGAGCATTGGGGGTTGGTGATCTTGCAAACATCTATGTTCACATTCACAAACATCAGAATCAATCCCAAGGTTACTAGGTACTCCATGAGGTTTTTCATATCATTTTAAAGGAAGAGAAATGGGTTTTTGATGTTTTGTCATAGGCTATATGAACTGAGACATGGGCACTGCAAACTCCTTTCCTATAACAAATTCTTCTAAATATTTGATCGTAACTATAAAACGATGATGTGGGTTTCTCTAAAATTTTTTGTGGAGGAGAACAATATTCTTTTTGACTTGCCGACTAAATTTTCTCATGACCCAATTTGTCATTTGAGATATACAATTAAAACACCAGTGCATGGAAACATGGCGCTACAAACTCTTTGTTTTGCATAGTTGTTGTATATTCTCCTTGTTTGTAGGTTTCCACCTATCAAGGAGGGCTTGAACGACTTCTTAGAGATCAATTAGATGATAAGGGACACCTACACCTAAGTTTTAGCTCCATTAAATACCTCATGCAATGAGTTGGAAGCAATTTATTAGTGACTACCAACAACTTCCTGTAAACTAGCAGTTTGTTGGATTCTTGTCTCTTTGACTGTTGCCACCTATATCCAAGGCCTAGAATCCTATGCAAGAGGGGGAATTCAAATTGTAAAGATTTCATTGACAATATAGTATATAAGAGAGGAATTGGAAATCATTGAGGAGGTTCATATGGTTAATGTAAGACTCTTTTTGTGATGTACTGATGTAACAGAGCCAACTTTGGATTTTTATGTATCATATTTGAGAATTTTTTTCTAATAGAACTTTGTTTCTTTCCTTCCGTCTTGTTTCTCTCTTACTCTGAAATTTATTGTCATTGAATGCTTCAATTGATATTTTATAGCTTTATTGCAATGGAGGTTTGATTGTGATGTTGTTATAATTGTTCTCAGAGTTTAAGCTTTGATTAAAGAAGTTATTGTATCTAAATATGTTCTTCATTGGTCTGTTAGTAATGTCTAATTCTAATAGTATACTTACTTCATATTTATCAGTAAATTATTCCTTCTATCCACATTACTCTTTAAAACCATGATCTAAGTTAGACAATACCTCTTTTTTTGATACACCTTATCTAGAACTGTATGTGATTTACATTGGTGGGATGATTTTTATCCATTTGACACTTTATCTTAAAACTTACCTTACAAACCTATTGATGGGTATTGAGCTTACACTTTAGCATTCAAAGTTTAACTTCCAGTGCTAACACTACATACATATTTGACATAAAAATTAGAGAAAAAGGGCACATTATACACAAAAATTCACCTCAAACTACATTTACTAAGCAACATATAAAAATATCCATGACATACTATTAAATATGGTCAAAAAAAAATATTAAGTAATATTATGGTGTAAAAACATTCCAAATATGATCCTTTAGGATAGGAAATAATTGGGATCATTAGTTGTTGAAGAAGCCATAGATTAGGATAAGCTTCCTATTAGGTACTGATCCTTACCCCAATTATATAAGGAAAAAATGTTGGGTAAAATATTACCTCCAAATACCCCACTACCATTTGGTCCTCCAACATACCAATCATCTATTTTTTCAGACATAACTGGGAAGGCTATTTCTAAGACCTAACATATTTTAGGATATGAGAATGATCGTAATGTGGCATATTTTACGTTTATTCTGAGTTTTATGTGGCATAGAGTCAATCAATTTTATTAAATATGATTATGATGTGTATTTGCAAGGGGGAATAAACTACTAATTTTATGCTTACCCTATTGCTAAATCATTTATATGTTAGTCCTATATGGTACACTTGATACTATTAAAAAATTCTACAACCTTTCAGAAACTAAGCGTGTAGGTAAAAAATGACACCTCTTTTATGAAGCCTGTGGTTGAATAAACTCAAGATATAAGAATGAAGTAGAATAACCAAGGTTTCTTTTTGTAATAGGAATGTTGCGTATGATATTATACATCTAGTGCATACTCCTAGAATGTTTTATGCTATAAAAAAAATTCCCCAACTAACTAAGGAAACTATTACAAGAGACTGGTATTTGTCTGAAACATACACCTTAATTAGGGGTTATGGTTTTGAAGGAGAACCATATAAGTTGCTAGTATTCTTAAATCCAAGGATTTTGGACTTTGAATATATCAATAAGAGGATTATTTGAAACCATATACATTTCACACAACATAAGCAATTGATCACATTCAAACTTACAAATAAACTAGGTCCATTTCAAGTTAAGTTGAGGGTTGCACTCGATTTTATTGAGGACATATTGCATAATTTTAAATTTTCGAAAGCATGCAACTGGGTATATGATCTACAAGGAGTATTTGTAGCCAGGAGAATTGCATATAATCATCCTAATTTTTTGATAGCCTATCGCTAATTTAGATACATGGGAAGACGTAAAATAAATTATGCCAACACAAGTAGAAAATTCACCAGCAGATAGATTAGATTTTACAAAGGCATTAGAGACTTATCATCAACAAGAAACATTATTGGGAATAATAACCTTCTCTAAATTGAAATGTGAGATGGATATAGATGAATAGATAAGAAAAAGGTATAATAATGAAGTGGGGATAGATATATATGACACCATCACTGACCTTCTCGATAAAGGTAAAAGTGTATTGCAATTTTTAGAGGGATCCATTGAAGAGGGGTCTTTTTCTACTACAAATATTCCTCCTCCTTTTTCCATACATCATTATCCATTAGCCCTATTCTTAGCTAAAGAGGCTATTCCTGCTACCTGAGGGGGATATTTTGGGACTCATCCATATTTCTTTAATTATTATTATGATATCGGAAGAAGTAATATCAATATCAAGAGGGAGTTGTATCCTCCAATGAATTCTCAAACTAAATTTTTTCTGCCATGGACTATAAGGAAAATGTGTTGAAATTGGCAATACTGGAATCAAAAGTAACTAGACTTCATACTCCAAATTATAAATGTACAAAGTTTAATTTACCTTTGAATGAAACTAGTGATCTACATAGAAAAACTAGTGATATGATGTACATAGGAATATTTAATTCTACTTCAAGTGAGAGAAAGATGAAGGAATTGGTGCAAAATATAGAGAATCAATTCAAGCATGAAAAAACATCAGTGAGGGAAAAGGCCATTCAAATAGTTTATTTAGAAAGGAATATTATTAATTTAAGTGCATATCCTAAGAATCCTAAAGTGTTGGGGGACTTAATGAGCAAGAAAGATAATGAAATCAAAGTACTAAAGAAGAAGAGAAATATCTTAGATATCCAACATGTATATTCTCCTGAGGTA
Organism: Picea engelmannii; assembly: GCA_009831015.1. NCBI lineage: Eukaryota > Viridiplantae > Streptophyta > Pinopsida > Pinales > Pinaceae > Picea > Picea engelmannii. The sequence continues at coordinate 70,062 of ML819933.1, read as the reverse complement.
CAATATCGCTATGATGAGAAGGAGTATATGTATTAATCAATTTCTCAAATCCAACACACGGTTGAAATATTACATGAATAAAACAATTATTTGGCTAAATAACTAGAGAAGGACGAACAATTATCTAAAGAGCCTAAAGTACCAGTCATACCTTTAGATGTTGATGAAGTTATGAGTAAGGTTATGTCAAATTTGAGTGTGAAGGAAGTGGAGGTTAATTCAGTCACAGATAAGCTCAAATTTATTTCAGCCAAAGTTACAAAGTTACAAGAATAGGCCAAGAGTAGGGAGGTAGTCTTACAACAAATTGGTGTTGAAAAGGACCATGTTGAGTGAGAGTTAGAGAAGATGAGACTAAATCTTACTAGAAAACAAACATTGAAAGAAGTCAAAATCTAGTTTAGGACGAGATAACATCTCTCATTTCTATGAATTGGGACCAATTTAATTTAAGGAAAGAACAATATGAATTTATTATTGAAGTTGTGAAATAAATCAAGATTATAGCCATAGAATTGTTAGATAAACTAGAGGTGATTGAGTTGATTAAATTCCTAAATAGTAGGTCTAAAAAGTATCTCAATATTTTAAATACATAGGATAGAACCGTCTTTGTAATGGAGGAAAATAAATTTTTGGTTCAAAGGAAACTCCTGGAAACCACATAATGGAAGGTACATGAACTGGGTGGAAAAATATCTTGATTTAGGAAGATTTTCAAATAAGCGATGATTTTTGGGTTGCCTAATTTGTGGGATAGTGTTGGACACCTCTATCGAAAGAATGATTACCATAAAATTTTGGATAACAGAAGAAATTATGATAGTAGTTTGAAAAATATGGAAGGATATTTGAAGGTACAAAATGTAATGGTGACATACAAATTGATTTAAATTAGGTTTAAAATCAAGGATCAATAGGAAAAGACAACAGATATCACTACAGATCAATTATGGACCATTGGACAATGGAGTCATAAACATTCTTCTTATTGAAGGCATTTAAGCTTCCTATCAAACAAAATATTTGTATAGTTATGAAGAGAAGAATAATATAATTAACATAAATCTGAACATTCGTTAAGAAAACATCCTCTCTGTAAAGATAAATAATATGTGCCTGAGCAGTAAACAATGATAGATAGGAAATTTTACAGCAGATCTTGTACTGTATCAAGAATCCATCAATCAAAGAAAAATTTTAATCCTTAAAATCAGTAATACATTCAAACAAGATGAAGAATAGAACATAGAACATAGAAGACAAATCCGATATAACAACTGAACGGAATCTTCAATAACATTCAAGTTCACATCCACATGCCCGGTAGGATTAATATCTAATATCTACAGTCATTCCACTTCTAAAACCCCCTCAGGTCTTGGACCAAACCCTTTTTACATGAAAAAAATTAGAATATATAGTTTCCAAGAGGTCAAACTCCTTTAGATATCTTCTGTTACAAAAAGTATTTTTTTCCCAAAATAGAAACAACTGCTTGATGACTTGTACCCTAAAATTTGGGAAGTTACAACAAAAACCCCCCAAAATAGGACATACTTGAGTTATCTTAATAACCTTATCTAATATGATATGAAAGTGATTCCAACAACTTGATAATGTGTCACAACTGAAAGGTTGTTTTGGAAGTCTTTTAGAGTGTTCTGGAACCAATTTCCATTGATCTGGGAAGACTTCCATGCTCTTTGTCTATAACAGAACTTTCGGTAGATGGCGGGGTCAAAACAAATTGTGCTTATCTTCCGATGTTTTGGGAATGATATTTCGGTAGCTAAGTATGAAACATGAACCCTGTTTTAGCTGTCAAAACCTGAAACTGCTTCAAAATGATGCAAAATGTTGATGTTCGGTCTTTAACTCTGCTCCACCTATCATAGGTTCCTTAATGAGAAACGAGAGATGATTCTTCTAAGACGTCAATATTGGGACACGATTTAGGATTTGGTCTCCTAGGGGAAATCTTATACCTCAAAACCCTATTAATGTTCCACAGTCTGCTAATGTGTTTCCAAAGCTTCTTGTTCTTGTGTTTTAGAGTCTCATACTTAATGGCTAACTTGTCCAATGCATAATTAGTTTTGAGAAATTTCATTTTAAAAGATTCATTCTTTGTTTTGAGATACCTTTATAATACCTGTAACTATGTTATTTCTTCTTTAAATTTATGAATCTTAGTTTGTTTACTTACCCCTTTCTTTGATGTTGTTTCAGGTATTTCCTTTTATGGAATCTCTATTTCTACAATAGGTGGCTCTAAGTTTGAATCTAAATATGGAAAATTTAGGATGTTGGTATAAGTGGCCTTTCTTTCACCTTCCGCCTCTCTCCCAAATTCAATCCTTCTTTTAACTTTCTTTGATTTTGATAAGGAAGGTTATGTTACAGGTTTTATAGGTGGAAATCCTCTCCTCTTTCTTTTACTTTTGTTTGGAGTCTTTACTTGTTGTGAGGAAATTCCTTCTCCATGTGGTTGATATTCTTGTTCAAACTCTCCCCAAAACAAAATAAAACCCCAAGTCTTATCCCTTCTACTCATATCCCTTAACACTATAATATTGATTAGGCCATGATGGAACACACTGTTCCTAGCCTTTTGAGGCTTAGCTTGAACTTTGGAATCCATTTTGGTAAGGATTTTAAGTAAGTAATAAGGCATATTCAAAGGTTTCTTACCAGTGAAGTGAAGAAGAAATATGAAATGATAAAGCATATTCCTTCCATATCTCCCTTTTCATGTTATATGAACCTAAATGATCTTCAATAGTTCCTACCATTTATCCTCCAAATAACTTCTAGGAATTTTCTGTTGCCATTTCATGCTCTGCTGTTCCTTTTTTAGAAATGGTATGAAATCAATTTCCTTGACTGAGGTGGTATTAAACCATTTTTCACCTTCGCCCGACATCTCTGTAGTTGATTCTATACTCACCTCATATATTTGCATCAAAACAAGTCCAAGTTGAATTTTAAACCCATCAAAACCCTTAGCAAACGCCTCTATAATACCCTGATGATATTCCTAGAGATTTTGGAAAAACCTGTAGCATCCAATGCTTTTAAAAATCTCACAGGATTTAGGATGTGCCTTAATATATGAAATGTCTTTCAATTATTTTCTAAGAACAACACCACCTTTTGCAATTTTCATGTCGAAAAACTAGCGATTGTTTCAGAAATTTCTTGATGACGAAATATATAGGATATATAATGGTTGGAAGAGACTTAGCTAGGAACAAAGAAGAAAAAGAGCTCATGAATGGAGAAACGAAAGATGAAAGTGATTTGGGTGTCTTTGGTAACATTTTAAATGATTTAAAAATAAACAAACAACTAAATCAATGCATTTGAGCAAAGATGGTCATCAAATAAAACCATTCATAATTATGGACATGATCTCGGACTATGATTTCTCGACAAGACATGGAGGAAAGAGAATGTCATATTTCATGAAAACAAACTAATGATGACCGAAAGTGATTTAGGAAACATATAAACAAATTATACCATGCGTACAAAATGTGGTTTTAGCAGAGTGATAGGGCCTCTTTAATCAGTTGTGATACTCTGCACATTTGATAGCTTATGATAGGTTTAAATAAAACATTTATCTTTCGAATGTTTTAACTTTCGATAGCTAATAACCATGGAATTTCATCCTTTATCTATTGAAACTCACATTTGTCACAAAAATTAAAACATGAGTTTATATGCAATCTCTAATTATGTCATTCTAGAAAATCATGTAGATACATCATAATCCCAAAAAATTATATGTGCTAACATCTAGCTCCACAGGAGATGGCATGCTCCCTGTGGGATACAAAGAACTCGCGGTTCAATTCTTTATCCATTCCATCTTTATCCAAAAAAACTGTATTCATTAAAGCTCCTTTGGTCTTTATTGAAAACCAAAAATATCCATATATTGAAAACAAAATAACTGCAAACCAAAATGCTCGAGGACTAATTTTTATTCATCCTACTCCTACTCTAACCAAATTTGCAAATTGGTCAAGTAAAATCATACTTCCACAAAAATAATTCAAGTAAATTCAAGACTAAAATCATCCTATCTATGTCACTGATCAATTAATAATAACATAAATATAGCAACAATGACATAAACTCCTTTAGAAAACCATACTCACCCATGAATATTGATGAAATAATACAATATGAAACATATGACTCTGTATAAGCTACAACTGGATCCTTGAAACCAAGATCAAAAAACATGTTCATCCATAGAAAATAACTACTCATCCATGAATGTTAAGAACCAAATATCAATATAGCATAGAAAAAACTTAGAATAAGTACTCAATGCCTCAAAAAAGAGAGAAATTCAGATAATAAGCTTCTTCGAGGGGGAAAACTCCTTATGCCCACATAAATGTACAATTCCAAGATGATTCCAAATGAAAATGTATTCTTGGTATATATAGGAGACTAGGAGGTATAATTACAACTAATGGAATAAAGTCGACATAAATAAAATAACATTACTAATGTAATATGCCCCAATTAAGGGATAATGAGCCAATATTACGACTTAACATGCCCCTCCTCTTGAGACAAGTATTGTCTGCAATGCTTGAGTAACTTTGGATGCTCATGTATAAAAAAATCATCTTTCCAGGTGGAATCTCCAGCCGGTAGTTTCCTCCATTTAATGAGATAATCTTAAATGGATCTATTCCTCAGCTGGCGAACTCTTGTGTTAGTGATGGCAATATAGTTTGAACTGGGATCTTGTTGCCTATAATCTTCTTTAAACATGAAACATGGAAAACTGGGTGTACTCGTGAAGATGCAAACAACTCCAATGTGTATGCCATAATACCAATTTTTTGCAACACCTTATAAGGGCCTTAGTACTTTGGTGATAATTTATTATCATTTTTAGCTTGCTTGAGGGACATCTCTTTGTATGGTTGTAGTCTTAAAAACACCCAATCCCCTAATTCAAAACTTATTTCACTACAATGTTGATCTGCTTGTTTTTTCATGTGATTTTGTGCCATGGTTAGGTTGTCCTTTAAGATTTAGAGAACTTTTTGTTGATGCTCGATGTGATCTTCCACTGCTTGAACCTTAGATTTTTCATTTAGAGAAGAAGTGATGGAAGGAGGGTGGTATCCATAGAGTGCCATAAATGATTTCATTTTTTTTGCAGTATGAAATGAAGTGTTATACCACCATTCTACCAAGGGTAACCATTTGAACCATTGTGTTTTTTTATCATAGACAAAGCAACGAAGGTAGCCTTCCAGACATTTTTTCACTATCTCAGTTTGTCCATCAGATTGAGGATGATAGGATGAGCTATGAGCCAATTGAGTACCCAAAAAATAAAATTATTCTAACCAAAAATGTCCAGTGAATATGGGATCTCTATCACTTACAATAATATTTGGGCTGCCATGTAGGTTTTGAAATGTCTCTATGAATGTGGTGGCAATTGTACTAGCTTTGAAGAGATGAGAGAGTGCACAAAAGTGTGGGTACTTGGTCAGTCTATCAAAAATCACCATGATGACACTCTTTCCTTTAGACTTCGATAACCATGTGATGAAATCCATGGAAATCTCCTCCCACCACTAACTTGGGATGGCTAATGGTTGTAAAAGACCTGGGGTCTTAATTGTTTCCACCTTATTTTGTTGCCAAACCAAACATTCTGCCACAAACCTTTGAACATCAGTTTTAAGGCCATCCCCAAAAAAATCCTTATTAACTCTATGGTAGTTTTTCAAAAATCTTGAGTGCCCTCCTACTAGAGAGGTGTGGAATTACAATAGTACCTTTTGTTTGAATTTCTTACATAAATATAAGCGATCTTTGTACCATAGTGAATCATTTTTTCATGTAAATGTATCTCATGCATTGGAATCCTACTGGAACCTTTGAATGAGAGTTCACATTTTTTCATCATTCTTCCATTCATACCTTGCTTCTATTATCCAATCAGGTTGGATGATCGAGATAGCACAGAGAAAGGCCTCAACATCTTCATCCTTTCTTGAGAGTGCATCCACCACAACACTTTTCTTCCCCTTTTTATAGACGATTTCAAAATCATAACCCAATATCTTGGTTACCCATTTTTGTTGTTCTTCTGAAGATAGTCTTTGTTCAAAGAAGTATTTAAGACTAACATGATCTGTTTTGACCTTGAAGTGCCTACCTATTAGGTAAGGACGCCATTTATTCAATGCATGTATTATTTCCATCATTTCCTTCTCATAAATGGGTTTGTGTAAGTCTTTTCCCTCGAGTGGTCGAATTTCAAAAGTCAGGGGCCTTCCTTCTTGCATTAGGACAGGACCAATTCCATTTCCTGAGGCATCACATTCCACAATAAAAAAATTTGTGAATTTCGGAGTGGTCAAGACAAGAGCTTTTCACATCACCTCTTTAAGTTGTTCAAAATATTTAGTTGCCTCTGGAGTCCATGAAAATGCATCCTTCTTAGTTAGTGTCGTTAAAGGTGTTGTTATTCTTCCATAGTGCCAAACAAACTTGCAGTAGTAACCTGTTAAACCCAAAAATCCTCTAAGATTATTCAATGTTTTGGGAATCAGCTAGTCCATCATGGCCTTCGTCTTGTTAGGGTCTACCTTAACACCTTCATGAGATACAATATGACCCAAATACTCTACCTTCTTCACTCCAAAAAAACATTTGGATGGTTTTCTGCATAGTTTTTTCTCCTTTAGTAGTTGTAGCACCTTGTCAACATGTCGCACATGATCCTCCCAAGACTTTCTATAGATTAGTATATCATGAAAGAATACTAACACAAATTTTTGAAGGAAGGGATTGAAAATGGAATTCATCAACCCTTGGAATGTGGAAGGTGCATTTGTAAGGCCAAAACGAATGACCAAAAATTCATAATGGCCTTCATTAGTTCGGAATGTTGTTTTTGGGATATCTTATTCCTTCATTCTAATCTAATGATACCTTGAACAGAGATCCAATTTTGTGAAATAGATTTCTCCATGTAGTTCATCTAACACTTCATCAATGATGGGAATAGGAAACTTATCTTTAATAGCGATCTTGTTGAGCTCTCTATAGTTTGGACACATATGCCATGCATTATCTTTCTTGAATACCATTACTACTAGTGCAGAGTAGGAACTTTGGCTAGGTGTAATAATTCCAACCTCTAACATTTCTTCAACCATGCACTCAATTTCACTCTTCTGTGCATAAGAGTATATGTATGGCCTGATGTTAGGAGGAACACTCCAAGGAATTAGGTTAATTTCGTGATCATGATTTCGAGTGGGTGGAAGACCTTTGGGAATATCTTCAAATACTTTGGAATGATTATCAATGATCCCTTGGAGATCTTGAGTAATAGATAGCTTATATGTTTGAACATCTAGTGAGCATAGTTGTGCAATATTGCCTTGATGCCCCTTTTTCAATAATTTTGTCATGCCATTAGAGCTTATCACCTTACCAGTTTTCTTTATGATACCTCTTAACTCAATTTATTTTCCTTCCAATGAAAATTTCATGAAAATCTCTTGAAAATTAAAATCCATTGTTCCTAATGATTGTAACCATTGGATTCCTAGTACAACATCAACACCACCCATGCATATAGAAATCATTGGATTATTCATTACATATTCCCCCATAGTAAGATTGATCTTATTGCATTTTCCTGAGCAATTGATAGTTCCTCCATATGCAATCATTAATTGAAACTCTAATGCTAGATATACAAAGCAATTGAGAGCTTTTGCTAATTTATAGTGAACAAAATTATGGGTACTGCCAGAATCAATTAGGACTATTAAATTTTTCGTTTTTATGTATCCTTCGATCTTGAGGGTTTGAGGAGTGCTAATTCCAGCCAAAGAATTACATGATATCGTGGGAGTCAACTCTTCAGATGAAATGTCTTCTATGTTTTCATCTTGAGATGGTTCTTGTTCTTCTTCTTCTTCCTCTTCACAATCTATGTAGAATAATTTCTTCTCACCTCACTTATGTCCCTTACTGTACTTCTTGTCACAATTAAAGAATAATTTTTTTTCTTTTCTTTCCTCCAATTGTTGAGGTGTCAACCTTGTATGTTGAGGTGTTTTAGAAGAAGGAGCATTATTCTCTTTATATATGTTGGTATTGGTCCTTCTAGTAGCCATAGCCAAATTTTTACTTTCAACATTTCTTGCCACCTTAAATGCGTTCTCCAATGATTTGGGTTCCCAAAGGTGAGCCTCATGTTGAATGTTATCCTTTAAAGTTCTTATGAATACATCAATCAAGTGCTCATCTGGAATAGATGTTACCTTTATATTCAATATTTGGAAGTTCTCAATGTGCTCTGTAACTGAACCCTTTTGCTTGAGATTTATCAATTGTCTAAAGAAGGTATTACTCCTTGCATCCTCATAGTGTGCTATCATTTCTTCCATGAAAATTGTCCAAGTGACAAGTGATTTGTGAGAACAAAGCCATCGATACCATACAAATTTATTGGGTTCTAAATATAAAGAACCAATTTGTACCTTTTGTATATGTGGCACATTACGTAGATCAAAGAATTGCTCCATCTGTAGTATCCATGTGATTGGGTCCTTGCCATCAAAATTCCTCATATCGATCTTAGGAACGTGGTTGATATTCAACCCAAAGTTGGAATTTCTCCATTCTTGATTCACCTTATTTGTGTCCTCATCATGAATTTCATGGGATACATTTTCACTTTCAGGTATCCTCTTTATTATGAAAATTTTCAATCCTTCCATGATCACCCCTTTTAAACCCTCCATCATCTCTTGTAGTTCATCTTTTGTTACTGTCTTCTTTTGTAAATCATTTATGTCCCTACGCATTTATTCACCTTCATCAAGAGTCCATGTAGGATTATCTAGAGGCTTATTTGGTCTAGAAGTTCCCTTTTTGGGTGGCATGTTGGCCAAGTATCACTTTTGAACCTTGATTTTGAGGTGGTTCTACTAGACAATATTTATTCTATTGTATCTCCAAATTTTTTGCCCTTCTAGGTATGAAAATTTATTTTTTGTAGTTCTTTGATATTTCATCTCTACAATGCCATAGGTCTAATCAAAATTGGATGTGCCAAGTGTAATTTATGGTAACTTCCCCATAACTTGGTGATTGTTTACGTTTCTTGGAGATATCACTTGTATAGCGTTCCCAACACAAAATAATTGATATAAAATTCTGAAACTCGTACAGAAATACTACAGACTATCCACTATCCAATGCAACTAGTCTCACTCAATTTGGATACTCTAGGAAGAAGTTATGATTTTTTTACCTAGAACACCTTCTTGAGACTAGTCAATAGGACTAGTTAGATACCCTATCTTCCACAAGGTGTATCTACAAATGTAAGATGACCTAGAAGATGAACTTTTTACCACATATACCTTACTAATTTCTGTGAATATCCTCTAGAGTTCAGGGTCTGAAACGTTACAGAAAAATGTTTATAGTGGAAATTCCGCAATGACTTAGTTCAGGATGATTCCAAAACCCTATCTTGCACAGGCTGATTCCAGTACTCTATATTGCACATAAATTATAAGGCCTCAAGAGCTGAAATTTTAATGCAACGTACCTTGATCCATCTACTAAATATCCTCCAAGTCATTCCTTTTGAAACGTTGTAGAAACAAATTTATAGCGAAAATTCCAAGGTGTCTAAGATGTAGCAGCAAAACCCCAAGACCTTGAGCTCTGATACCATATGTTAAGAACCAAATATCAATATAGCATAGAAAAAACTCAAAATAAGTACTTAGCACCTTGAAAAAGAGAGAAATTCAGATAATTAGCCTCTTCAAGGGGGAAACCTCCTTATGCCCACATAAATGTACAATTTCAAGATGATTCCAAATGAAAATGTCTCCTTGGTATATATAGGTGACTAGGAGGTATAA
>ML819933.1:24289-39153 GCA_009831015.1 Picea engelmannii | reverse complement strand
ACCAAAAAGAAGTCCAGAAGCCTTTAGAAGTGATGTTTGTATTTGAAGAAGTCTCCAAAGTGGTCCCCTTATGGAATAGATTTAATCATGGACCGCATGGGAAGACTCTTTGAAGAATTCTACAAGAATCCTTGGAAATATGGTCAAGTGGTTAAGAAGCCTTAATGGTGTGGTAATGAATCCCAAAGTTGATTAAGAAAAGAAACATGAAGGACATTGCAAATACATGAAAAATTATCATAGATGGATACTCCTTGTTGTTTTTATTCCAACGGTAGGTGGTATGCTACATGGTTCCTTACGGTTGAGAAGTTATTCCCTATTAAAGATGAATCCCTGAAGTATGGTCAAGAAGACCCAAATCCAAGGTCAAAGAAGTTACAAGTTGGCCCTAAATCTAATTAAAGGAGAAAAGTTGTTGCAAACAAGAAGTTGCAAGTCAACTCAAAGATCAAGTGAATAAGTTACTTGGAAGGGCATAAATACACATCAAGAACCTCTCATTTTACATAGTGTGTAAGTGTGGAATGGAGCTAGCATAAGTGAGTCTACACTTGTTCTAGGAGGATTGGTGATCTCAGAAAACTGAATCTGGTCTAGGAGAAAGGAGGTCAAGGAGAAAAAAGTGTACAGAGGTGATCATACCATTTTTATGAGGTTATAAACAATTCACAGAAGGGCAAATTGTGTATAGGGTATACACAGATTGAAATGAAGAAAATCATGGGTGTCCACAAGTTGATAGTGGATGAATCATGTATCTGTGAAAAAGTTTGAATAAGGTGCTATTCTCTTAATGTTTAAGTTGAGGAAGGTATTATGGCCTGATATATTATGTTCCAAGTTTTCACAGAATGAAAGGTGTGTTTTCCATATGTTTTGAGGCTTGTAGCTTGGAGGTTATGGTATATGCTTGAAGCATATTTTGGAGGTTATGGAGTATGCTTTAATTCTTATCATGGATGGTTTGGCACATATTTTTTGCATATTTTGGCACATTCTTGAGGCATGGACTTAATGTTCTTGGCACATGGTTGATGCATATATTGATGGTTATGGTACATGGTTTGAGGAATATCGTGGATTGTACATGGTTTGAGGAATATCATGGTACATGGTTTTGATCCATATCATGGTGTTTTTGAGAACATGATCTGGAGGATATTCTTGGTGACGTTGGCATAAGATTTGTGTGATTTAACCAATTTTTATGATGATAATGTATATGTTTCAGTGAAAACAACAGTTATAGGTTGATTCTCTCATTAATATTTTTGGGAGGTAGGAAGGGGCGATGAAAGAGGGTTGGATCCTCCTTCCAATTGGTTCTAGAGAATATAGAGAGTTGGAGATTCCTTTAGGTTTGATCTTGAAAACTAAGGGGTTGGATCCTCCTTCCAGTTGGCGCTGGAGAATCTAGGGAGTTGGATCTTCCTTCAGGTTGGAGCTTTCAAACTAGGGGGTTGGATCCTCCTTTCAATTGGTGGTGAAAAACTTAGGGAGTTGTAGATTCCTTTAGGTTGGAGCCTATAAATAAGGGGTTGGTGCCCCCTTCCATTTGGTACTAGAGAATGTTGGAATATGGTTCTTCTTATGAATGTAATACTCAAGATATATATTAAAAAGAGTTCTTTGGTTTTCTCCCATTTGGGTTTCCATGTAAAACTCTTGTGTACTATGTACCTATGGTTATATGTTGATGATATATTACGCAAGAGCATCATCAGAAAAGTGTGAGTGGAGGACAACTCAACGCCTAATGTGAATTTTGAAGTGAATTTTAAATTTTAATGTGGCATATCCCGTAAATATTTTGAAAAGGTTGTAATTAAAGACGATCTTAAATACTTGGAGTTTGAACAATCGCATGATATCATTGAGGGAATGCATTTTTATTTAATGTTGTAGATTGCAGTACAGATCTATAGATTTCTCTCTTATCTCTCTGACTCGAGTATTTATTGTAATAAATCCTAAGTATTTGGATGATTTTATTTCAACAGGATAGCTCTAGATTAGTTGGAGGTAAAAGCTCGAAGATCCCCTCTTGTATAAATATTTGTATTGTTTCCTAGAAGATGTTGTTGAAGTTGTTGTGATAGTTGTTGATAGTGGGTGTTAGAATTCTAGTTGTTGATAGTTGTTGTTAAAGATAATATTGTATTTGTTATAGGTGTATATGTTGTAGAGGTTGTTGAAGCTTATCAGAGTGTATGAAAACATGTACATTTCAGTTGAATGAATATAACAGAGGAGCATTGTCCCAAATGTTTGGTGTTATTGTGTCTATATGAATGAATGAATGGTAGAATTTTTGTTTATTTTCAATTCTCTGTTATTTTCTCATTCTTGTGGTTATGAATGAATTTACATGGGAGAATGTATGAATCTGGGAATATTTACATCAGCTTCAATTGTTTCTCTTCTACGAGCAAGTTGAAGTGTGCATAGTGTCTGCAAGGAGTGCATTGATAGAGTTTGTTTTGACTAATAATATCATAAGAGATAACATGAACTTTATATATGCAAGTGTGCATAGTTTCTGCAAGGTGTACATGACAGAGTCCGGAGTGACTCAGAAATTTCAGCAGAGATAGTTTGAGATTGCATGTAGGAGGAACCTTGTTCAATTTCACATTTTTCAGGAGGAACCGATTGAGCCTTTGAGCATTGTTTCAAGGAGTGCACAGTAGCCTTCAAGAGGTTAAGCTGAAGAAGGTTGGTCACAAGGTGTGTGCAGAATCAATATTTAGTTGGGTATCAAAGGAGTCATTATGAATAAGTTCAAATTGTTGGGAAGAAGCAAGTCCAAGAGAGGTAACTTGGAGCTTTGAATGCAGAGAGTGCATATTGTCCACAAAGAGTGCATGACAAAGTATTTTGAATCAAAATCTCAAGAGGAGTAGTGAAAGTCATCCACATAGAAGATAAGTTGCAGAGGAGGACCTGCTGCAAGGCGTGCACAAGATGAAATTTGAATAAGTGTCGAAGAGAGCATTCTAAGGAGGAAAAAGTTCAAGAAAGAACAATATTAGGAGGGAGAGCAACGATAAATATTCAAAGGGAGGAATCCTTTAAGGTTTCCCATAATTAATGAGAAAGATTCATATAGGAGGGATCATAATCATTCCAGAGCATCAGATCTGGGGAAAGTTGCACGGAGGGCTAGCCGTGAAGGATTTTGACACTTCACAGTTCAGAGTATTTTGAAGTGTTGAGAAGCGGGATCACCGAAGTCCTGAAGTCATGAAGTCAAAAAGAGAATCCTAGACATTTGTTGTGAGGGTGATACATGGTAGCGGATTAGAATCCCCTAGAAACATAGGTCAAGAAAATTAGCATGTGGAGTAAGTCAAATTTCACGAAGTTGTCAAATCCAAAATATAGTTGAACCGTTAGATAGTGGTGGACATGCGATACAGATCCATGAATTTAGAGGAAATAGTTTTGGAAAGAACCAAAGATGGAGGTCATGATATTTCTGAAGCTCGAAGTTACGAAGAGATGACCCAAGGTCACAACCCGTGGTCACATAGGAGAAAGAGTCAAGCACAGGGCTAACACTCGCAAGGTTAGCATTGCCAAAAGCACTAGAGAGTAGGGTTGCAGGTAACTCGGACCTATAGGTAACATCGAAGGGACCTATGTTTTGAATGTTCAGGGTCTGTTGAAAACCCAAAGAGCTAATTCGGCTCAGGAATTCGAAGATCCAAGACTGTGAGGTCGGAGAATCCCAAGGAGGGAAGGGAGGTTGCATCAAGTACTCCTCTAGCTAAAAATGCATGGACTCCTGCACTAACTTTCCATGCTTATGGATATCCATTTAATTTACCCAACTAGCATCTTCTATTGGGTATCCTTTCCATTTTACCAAATACTCAAATATGTTTTTTTCCTGGTCTTCTTACCAATTCGTTGATATACGATCTTCTCCATATGAGACTTCTCTCTACATGAATTTTGTCTTTCCATTGAATCTCTTTCTGATCTTCTGATCCTCTAGCTCCATCTTCCATGTAGGGATACAAGTCTGCAATGTTGAATATGGGTGATATACCCACATCTTCTGGAAGCTCTATCTCATAATAATTCTCATCAAATTTTCTTAGGATTTTGCACAATCCTATTTTCTTCAGCTTTAGTTTAGTATATGTTCCTCTTGTGAACCTCTCCTTCCTAAGATGTCCTAGAATTTGATATCCTACTTCAAATTGAAGTCTTTTCCTATGTTGAACAACTCTGTATTTATATTCGTTATTATTCCTCTTCAACTGCTCTTTGATCTGATTATGAAGCTCCTGCATTTATGTAGTGAAGTCTTCAAATTCAATGCTTCTGAATTCGTGCTGCTCCAGATCTCTTAACTATGACACTCCCCTTGGATTCATTGCATATAATATCTGAAATGGGATATTTTTGGTACTTCTGTTCACTGATTCATTGTATGTAAACTATTCTTGTGCTAGAATCTGATCCCACTAACTATGATGTTTAGTGACCAAACTTCTCATCAAATATCCTAAAATTTGATTCACCATCTCAGTCTATCCATCTGTTTGAGGGTGATATGTAGAACTAAAGGATAGTTTTGTTCCCATTTTCTTCCACAATGTTCTCCAGAAATGACCAACAACCTTGTTATCTCTCTCTGAAACAATATTCCTGCATAATCCATGAAGTCTCACAAATTCCTTGAAAACAAAGTTAGAAATATGGGTTGCATCACTAGTCTTCTGGCATGGGATAAAGTGTGCCATATTTGAAAATCTGTCAACTACCACAAATATGGAATCACTTCCTCTTTGTGTTCTTGGAAATCCCAACACAAAATCCATGCTTATTGCATCCCAAGGCCTCTCTGGAATAGGAATGGTTGATACAATCCATTGTTCTATTTCCTTCCCTTGGCATACTAGGAAATCTTACATCTTTTAAAAAACTTCTTCACCTCTACCCTCATACATGGCCAATAGTACGAACTATTCAACTATGAAAACTTTTTTTCATGGTCAAAATGTACGGCTAGACCTCCACTGTGATTTTCCTTCAACAAATTCTCTCTCATCGAGAACTTTTGTATGCACAACTAGAAACCCCTAAACAACAACCCATCCTGAATCAAATACTTTGTACATTGAATTTTGTCTCTAAGCACAACATTCACACATGCTTCATATGCCTCTTTGAAATATGGATCATCATGATACATCTCCTTAAAGTGTTCAAAACCCATTGTTTTCACTTGAAAGTCTTGTAGAATCAAACATCCCCTACTCAATGCATCAACAACCTTGTTAGCATTAACAAAAATTTGTTTAATGATAAAAGTGATTTTTTTTATAAATTCTATCCACTTAGCATGTCTTTGATTCAAATTCTCCTACCTGGTTATGAATTCTAAAGCTTGCTTATCGCTATACAAAACAAACTTTTTTGGAACAAGATAGTTCCTCCATTTCTTCAAGGCTTGAATTATGGCATAAAACTCTTTATCATATGTCGAGTACTTTCTCTTAGTATCTTTCAGCTTCTCACTAAAATATGCAACATGCCTATTATCCTGGCTGAAGACAACTCAAATTACAACTCCACCCGCATCACATCTCATTTGAAATGTCTTCATGAAATCTGGCAAGAACAGAATCGGTTGTTCTGTTATCTTATCATTCAATATATTGAATATTTTGTCAGCCTCTTCTATCCATTTGAAATACTTATGTCTTTTCTTCACTGTATCCATCATTTGTGCACTGATCTCACTGAAATTTCTAATGAAATTCCAATATAATATGGATAATCCATGGAATCTTCTCACCTCATATATACTCCTTGGTGATGACCATTCTCTAATTTCTCTCACCTTATCGGGATCCATCTTCAATTCATTCGAAGAGATCAAAAAAACTAAGTAAATGAGTTTTGTCTTCATAAAAGAGGATTTCTTTAAATTTATCAGCAACTTCTCCTACTACAACCTCCTCATCACTAATGTTAAGTGTCTCAAATTCTCTTCTTCAGTATTACTGAAGACCGACATATCATCTAGATATATGATCACAAACTTACCAATAAAATATTTCAACACTTAATTCATCAACCTCATAAAATTACTCGAGGCATTGGTTAAGACAAATGACATAACAAGCCATTCATACAATCCCTCATTTGTCTTGAAGGATTTTTTCCATTCATCACCTTCTCTCATCCTTATCTGGTGATATCCACTTTTCAAATATATATTTGAAAAATAGTTCGCTCCACTTAAACAATCCATTAAGTCATGCATCCTTGGCAATTGAAATCTATACCTAATGGTGATCTTGTTTATGGCTCTTGAATCTGTACAGATTCTCCATCCTCCATCCTTCTTCGGACTCAATATAGTTGGTACTATGCATGGACTCAATATTTATTTGACCAAACCTTTGTCCATCAAATCATGGACGTGTCTCTTTACCTCCTCATTCTCTTGAGGTCTCAATCTGTACAATGTTTTTTTCGATAGACTGTCCCATGGTATTAAGTCAATGTGATGGCTAATTCCTCTGATAGGTCGCAATGAGCTTGAAAAATCATCCACTACTATGTCAGCAAAATTCTCCAACAATTCCTGAATTTCTTCAGGCACATCCTCTATAGAAGTACTTGTAAGGATAACTTTCAGCTTCCTCACTACAAAAAACTGAATCTCTTGTTCGTTCTTAAATTCACTCATGAGTTCCTTCCCACTCATTAGAAGTATACTTGTGTTGGATTATTCCTTTAATTTCTTCTCCTCAATCGACAACAACATGTGTGTCCTACCATTATTCTCCAAAGTATAAGTATTTTTCCTCCCATCATGGATGACAGTACTGTCATACTTCCATGGTCTTCGCAAAAAAACATGACATACATCCATGGGAATCACATCACACAAAATATCATCTCTATATCTTCCTATTTTAAATTCAACAAGGCATTGTTTAGTTACCATTACCTCATAAAATTTCTGCATCCATGAGACCTTATATGGACTCGGATGTGCAGTTGTATCCAACTCCAACTTCTCCACCATATCTGTGGATACTAAATTATCAATGCTCCCATTTTCAATTATCACCTTGCATACTCTTCCTTTAGTCTTGCAAGTTGTTCTGAGCAATTTGTTCCTCTGCACTGGATTTTCAACCTCTGGCTCTGGTTTTAGGAGAACCTTCTTCATCATCAAAGATTTCCCATATTTTGCACCTTCTTCTTAAAAATTCCACTTCTTTTCTTCTGAATTGTGAGCTTCACCTCCTTCTTTATTTCATTTAGAGAATTCCCAAGACATGTGTCCTATTTTTCCACAGGCATAATGACGCAACACCCCTACCTCAGTAGGTTTTGCTTGAACTCTCGGTATAAGGATCATTCTTAGTCTCCCTTGAGATGAAATGGATCTTCGATTCCCCGCTGGAATATTCACTCTTGTAAACACAAGACCTTCTTAGGAGTTACACCTATGAGAACAAGCACTAGGTGCGAACTCTTACCCAAGTGACCAACCAATGTGACCACAACCTTTTCCCGAAAAGGGCACATCGGGTTTCGCGACTTCGTGATTCCTGTTGCTGACTTCCCTGACTCCTTCAAATCTTGAAACCCCAAAATGGCTAATGGACTTATAGCTCCTCCCTTAAGTCCTTTTGATGTGACTCTCTTCCCCAACCTGAGGCCCAACCTTCGAGTGCGATGGAGATTCATGACTCGGGAGTTCACATACAACACTCCTCTTTTTCCCCGAAGTCCGAACTTGCATCTTCTTTACTACAGATCGAAGGTCCAGATCCTTCCACGATCTGATAGTCTAGATACTGTCGGGACTTCATGAATCAAGATTTTGTGATTCTTACCTCCTCGTCACAACCTTCTCCAAACCCCCAAATTCCGAAATGATGAAATTCAAGAACACGATCAATGACTCTTGTTGATCCATATCTGATGACTATTGTCCCTCTTGAGCTTATGAGTGCTTAAGGACTCTCTTATTAACCCTTTCGCTGATCTGTGATATCCATCAGTCCACGGGAAATCGATATTTCTCCCTCCAAGAAAATTCAACCGTCCATTAAATTTCTTGATAACTACTGGCCAGATATCTTGGCGTCCTTTCTCTTGAACTTAATTCTCTATGAGCCGAATTTAGTCTCATCTTCCTTCAAACTCTTCAAAGTATATATCCCTCTTGATCTTGGTTCTATATGAAAAATCAAGGATTCCAAGGGATTCTTGTGTGCACTCTTTGCTGCTTTTACGATAACCATTGATTATCTGATGTCTTCCTCTTATGAGCACTCCTTGCAACATAAATTCTTCCAACACTCACTTGGGTTGGAAAATTCCAAGGATTCAACTGGCTTGCTCACTCCTTGCATGGATCTGTGATATACTCACACTTCTGCTGGTATGAGAACAATGGTATCTCTCCTGAGATTTTCTGCGGTGAACTCAGAATCTTGTCAACACACTCCTTGCGGACCTTCGTTGGACTCCTTGCAGGAATTCTCAGGATGAGAAAGAATTGAAACTCATAGCCTTCCTCTCATGGACTTCATACATTCAACATGAAATCATGCATACACACACAACATTGAAACAAATGCATAACAAAAACTGAAATTAACTGTAAAAATATCATTCAATAGATGTAAACAAAATTCATTAAAACACCATGATGTTGGATCAAATATTCCTTATATTAATCCAAGTGCATCTGTACATGGGTTCAATAGCAACAACTATCTTCTCATACCAATTCTACAATCTCTGTTCTTCTCTTTGGCTCTACAACTCTAGGTCCTCTCTCCAATTCAGAATAATCATCCATTACAATACATACAAAGGAGATTTCTAGAGTTTTGCCTCCTAAAGCTCTAGCTATATAATCGAATTAAAATCTAAAACTACTTTACATTCATTACAATAAATGCCTCCAACAAATAGATGAGAGAAACCGCTCAATATTTGTATTACAACTCAAAACATAAATGTGAATGCATCCTTTGAAGATATTACATTAATGTTTTATCTTTTCAAATTCAAAACATTCTCAAAATATACGTTGGTGCATATCCAGTTGTCTTCCACTTTTGCGCTTGCTTTGCTTATGATGCTCCTGCATCATACTCCTCTGGCTAAAAAATTCATGGACTCTTGTTCATGAGCTCTTGCACCGTCTATCCATGTTTCTAGATATTCACTGCACTTTCCCAACTAGCATCCTTAATCGAGTGTACTTTGCATTTGACCAAATACTTAAAATACGTCTCTCTCTGGGTCTTTTTGCTAACTCTCTGATAAATGACCTTTTCCATCTGCGAATTTTTAGCTACAAGCATCTGTCTAACCTAATGAACTTCCTTTTGATCCCCGGGTCCCTTTGCTTCATCTATTTTTTAAGGATATAGATCTACTATGTTGAATATGGGCGATATTCCTACCCCATCTATCAATTCTATTAAATAAGCATTTACCTCAAATTGTCTTATGATTTTACATGGCCCTATCTTCTTCATCTTTAGCTTATTATATGTTCCCCTTGGGAACCTTTATTTTCTTAGGTGCGCTAAGACTAATTCTCCCACTTCGAACCAAATCTCTCTCCTCTGTTTATCTACTCTATGCTTATATTCTTGGTTGGAACTTTGCAACTTCTCTTTAATCTTACCATGGAGCTCTTGCATTTATACTACAAAATCTTTTGCTCCAACACTTCTAAACTCATTCTGATCTAAGTCTCTCAACTCAGATACGCCTCTTGGATGCATTCCATACATTATCTGGAATGGGATCTATCATGTGATCCTGTTATGTGATTCATTATATGAAAATTCCGCTTGCGGCAGAATCTGATCCCACTTAATGTGATGTTCAGTGACTAAAATCCTCAACAAATCCCTTAAGCTTTGATTTACTACCTCATTTTGTCCATCCATCTTAGGGTGATATGCAAATATAAAAGATAAATTAGTCCCCAGCTTCTTCCACAGTTTCCTCCAGAAATGACCAACAAATTTGGTATCGCTATCTGAAACAATACTCTTGGGTAAACCATGAAGTTGAACAACTTCTCTGAAAAACAGGTTTGCAATGTGTGTTGCATCACTAGTTTTTTTGACATGGAATGAAATGTGGCATTTTTGAGAATCTGTTGACTACCACAAATATAGAATCATAACCTCTCTGTTTCCTTGGCAGTCCTAACACAAAATCCATAGTTACCGCATCCCATGACCTCTCTGGTACTGGTAATGGTTGATATAATCCTGTATTTTTTCTTTTCCCCTTTGCATGCTGGAAAATTCTACATATGTTGACAAATTTCTTGACATCTGTCCTCATCCCTGGCCAATAATACAAATTGTTTAGCTGCACAAATTTTTTGTCATGACCAAAATGTCCATCGAATCCCCCACTATGTTTTTCCTTTAGACGTTTCTCTCTCATAAAACTCTTTGGGATACACAATTGATTTCCTTTGAATAATAATCCATCCTGAACCATATATTCAATCCATTGGATTATGTCTCCTAAAACAAGATTCTCACATGGTTCAATACTGTTATAACCCTAAATCACACCAGACATGCATACCTAGCATCAGGCCATCTTACTTGCTATCTTTCCCAAGACATCACTTAACAACTCTTCTAAAAAACCATTGTTGTGAAGGTGTATGCACCCTACACCACCACTACCCATGTAAACATGATTTTTGCACCACTACATCCCGCGTACACTCACAAAAAAGCATACAAAAAAGGAAAATTGCAAAGGGATATGGGTTTTCGAGTCATTACCTAACTGTTTGACCGCCCATAGCTAGTTACCCCAACTGTTACTATCTATTTTTGTCTATAAAAGAAGGTATTGGGGGCTCATTCCAAAAATAATCATGAGAGCATAGAAACTATGCCCATTTTAGTATTCCCCCTTTGCCCCAATATTTTGCAACCACATTGTGAGTTTGAGCCAGAATTCCTTCTTCCTCCATTGCAAACCCTTGCCATTTCCCTAGAGAAAATTGAAGAGGATAAGAAGACGTGGAAGAAGTTGGTGCTTCGTGAAGAGGATCCCAGGACCGATTTCGAGGAGTAGTTTCCAGTCTCATATTGTAAACTAATTTTGTGAGATCAATATAAAGAAATACTTTTTCTATCCTACCAAATGATGTCTTAAATCTTTATGATTTGTTTACAATTTGGTTATGATGTCTAACCCACTGATCCTTATATAGAATGCATGCTTGTAGTTTCTTGTTTGTATTTTGGTGAATGCATATTGGCCTTAGGAGGAGATATGCAGTCAAGAAACAACTAAGAACAAAGGGATCGACACTAGACACGGAGTTTAAGTTATGCCTACTGGATCCCTATACTTTGTCTTTTATGTATGATTTTGGGGTAATGATGGGATAGTTGTTAAACTTAGGAGACTTTAGACGGTTATATTTGCCTACACTTTAGAAACCTGGTGTAGTTGGTAGAGGGGTTTTCCCACTACATCTGAATCGGAAACTGTACTTGGGAACCTCTAGGTTTTTTAATGGATTCTTGTTTTGGGTGTCCTTAATTGGTTTATTTACTAATTATTGAGTTTCTGTAAGTTTCTGTGTCTTTAAGAGTTTCTGGTCTTCCATACCAGTACTCACTGCCTTGTCTACTTGACTGTTAATTTTTCTTTTTAGAGAAGTTACAAAGGTGTACGTGACCTGTAGTGGGTCTACACACATACATACAAACCCTATCTTTGGACAACCCGCGTACATACACAGGCTGTTGAAGTATCAGTTTTGTGCCTATGTCAAGAAAATATATTTTTTAAAGAAGAGGTAGTCATCCTCTTATGTGAATGAAGCCACATTTCTCATGGTTTTTATTGATCAAACCCTAGTCTCTGTTGTTACAGTCTTTAAGCCTAGGTTCAACGTCAGTTTTCTTGTCTTTAAAAAAAAAAAAAAATCTTGTGTTTCCTAGATTTTTTAAGTTATTTTTAGCTTGAAATTTTAATAGAAATGAGTTTCGTTTTGAAAAACAATTTCCTCTCATGGCCAGGGGGGGCATGAATCGTGTATTCATCAGTTTCTTTTAGAATCTTTTTTTATTCCTTCTTTGATTGGAAGAAAATATAAAAAAATATCTTTTTAGGTCTCTTTCTTTCTTGGCATTTGCTTCGCATTGATTGTTATTTGAAAAAGAAAAAGAAATTAGCATAGTGTTGTGTTTTCTTTTATTTTAAAAGAATTTCAAAAGAAAATAAGAAAGTTAATCATTCCTTGCTAGTGTTCTTATCATTTATTTTTTCTGCAAGAGTCTTAACAACATCAACTTAACTGCCACACCTTTTGAGTAAATCAAGCATAAAAAAGAATGCTAATTAAAATTAGCTAGACTTTTTATGTTTGTATGGTCAACCAAATAGTTTAAGGTTAGGGCCTTGAATTAGGTTGGAGATGAAACTCTTCAAGGCCATTAAATCAAACATTGGAGTCTGAGTTAGGGAGTGTAGAAGTCCAATAAAGTGGAAATTATCTCGGACCCCCCTCTAACACAGGGGCTAAATAGGAGGTCGCGTGTGGAAAGGTAGTGGAGATAACCCATCCAAAACTAGACCAATCGTAGCAGAGGAATGCATATAGAGGACTTGTCTTGGGATTACGTTGATCGCATTTTCCATGGAGCTTCGTGGGTATCGAATCTGTTCAAGGTCCTCAGTCATCTTCAGGAACACTTGCTTTCGATAACCTTGATAGGTTTCGGTCTTGATACCCTGCTCATTGTTTGACTATTGACTGTACCCACCTGGTAGTTGTTCTCGAGATGGAAACCTAGTTGCCTATACATCATGGAATTACACAGGTGACTGCAGGGGGTATATTGTGGTACCTAGGACAAACATCGGGCCATGCTTTGCAGAGTGTACCTGGAGGGTGCTTCCGTATTTGAGTTTCACTTGCACCTGTAAGTTGCTCTAGTGTTGGTTGGTGTAACTGTTCTTCTAACTAGTTAGTCGTTTTCTTGATTTTCCTTTAGGAATTTTTAGCATGTGCTCTGTGCTCCCTATATTTCCATAGTGAGTTACTCATTAATTGTTTTGGGTCTCTGACCTAGGGTCGTAGACCGCCCACTCCATTGGTCGTGAGGACTTTTCGGTCTTCCTCTTAGAAATGTGGAGCTGCCTCTTTATAGGTGTTGTTTTGATAACACTGGTTCTTTAGCGTCAGTGTGTGAGACTTTTACGGACTTGAACAATCCTAAAAGGGGAGAACCTGTGCATAATATCTTCTTGGATAAATTTATGGATGATACCAACCAAGTAATACCTTCACAAGGGGATTCTTGTGCTTTTCCTTTCTTCAGAAACATTGGTTTCCCTTTGATGGCCACTTTGTACATTCCTGGGTTGAATGTGGGACTACTGGTCTAGTTGGGTACCATTCCAAATGACTCGAATTCTCTTGACACTTCTCAGTTAAGAACTTTATGTCATGGGAACCATGTTGATGTTCCTTCATCAACAAAGTCTTCTCCTCCTCCTTCTCTCACCTCTGGTGAAAGTACAATTACTAGTAACCAGAAATCTAAACGAAGTAGAAAGAGTAATAATAGGAATAATAAATCACCAACCTCTGCGAGTCATGTTAGAGATAGGTCAATAACCTCTGCAAGTCATGTTAGAGATAGGTCGATAACCTCTGCAAGCCATGTTGAAGATCAACACCCAACCTTTTCAAGTCATGTTGGGGGCATGAGCCTCATTAATGCGAGTCATATGAGTGATATATCACCAACCTCTACGAGTCACGTTGGAGATAGGTCACCGTCCTATGCAAGTCATGTTGAAGACCAGAACCCAACCTCTGCAATTCATGCTGGGGCAAGCACCCAACCTCTACAAGTCATGCTAGGGGAAAATGTCCAGTCACTTCTAGTCATACTAGAAATAGGTCTATAGCCATTGTGAGTCATGTTATCGATCCATCACCAACCTCTGCAAGTCATGTTGGATATGTACAACCAGCCACTAGTAGTCATGTTGGGGGAATTGATTCTGTTAAAAAACCTAGACTAATAGGGTGTAAGAATAAGTTCCCTTGTAAGATTTGCAAGGGAGATCACCTTACTCATCTATTCCATGACATTACAGAGGTACAAATATTGTAGTCCCTGTCTACAATCTCTTATGATTTTGAGTCTTCTGTGGTTTCCTCTCAGCCTATCCAGTCATTGGTTGAGAAAGTGGTCATGCCGATGCAATCACCGGTTGATCCCACTCCTATTTTGGGGGGTCAGGTGCCTTTTGACCATGTAGTCTCTTAGCATATTTAGCCTTTGGTTGAGAAATTGGTCATGCCAATGCACTCATTGTCTGATCCCACTCCTCTTTTTGGGGGTGAGGTGCCTTTCGACCATGTAGTCTCGCAGCTTATTCAACCATTGGTTGAGAAAGTGGTCACGCCGACGCAGTCTTCGGCTGATCCGAATCTTCTATTAAAGAGTGTTGATTCTACCAAAGTGGTCACGCTGATGCATTATTAGATTAATCCCACTCTTATCTTGGATAGTGATGTGTCTATTGACTATGTTTTAGCATTTCCAGTTTAGTACTGTCAGAACAAGGGGGAATTCCACTCGTTCTGAGTACACCGCCTCCAAGGCCTAGGATGATTTCCTTTAATTGGAATGACCTTGTTGAGCCTCATCTTCCTTCTTCCGCACCATTTCAAACAAGGGTTGAAGTTAATTCAACAAACATTTATCAATGTATTGTGTATGAAGGAGCGTCTGCAAGTATTTTATCCTCCTCAATTTGGATAGTCTTGGAATCTTTTGACCTTGTGT
>ML819932.1:78305-91141 GCA_009831015.1 Picea engelmannii | reverse complement strand
CATGGATTGTACACATGCCTCTTGATTGCACAACGACCATGGGGTTTTGTCTTAATGGACTTTATTATAGGCCTTTCAACCACGACGTGGTGTTTGTAATTACACTTCCAACCCAAACCCAATTTACCCTTAGGAGTGTATTGTGTAATTAATTGCATCTTTATTGAGTGTTTAATTGCATCTTTAATGAGTCTAGAGTCTTTAATTGCATCTTTAACTAAATATGCAATTAAATAAGAAAATAAAGATGCAACCAATGGCTCAACTAATGATGACGTTGAAGACTCAACTAAAGACACATTTATATACATGATTATAGATGTTTCTATGGATTTTCTTTTGTATGGACACTTTATTGGACATTCTTGTGGATGTCTCTATGGATGCTAAGCTAGATGTAACCCTTGACTAACTTCTTGACCCAAATACATCTAGAATTGAGTTGATTTGTTAGAGAAGCAACCTTTTGATGGGGTGCTGGTGTAGAGACATGTCTTGGACATTAACTTATCCAAATCTTGTAGTGGAAGTTGCTTCCACCATCAATATCTTCTTGAAGGCTCCCCTTGAGCTTGCAAAGGTCATAAATCTCACCCCTTTGGATGGATAGCCTCTGGCCATAGTAAATTTAATATTTAACATTTGAGGATCGTCTCAAATGTTCATTTGGGTGCTTAAATTGTGAAATCCTTCATACTAGTTGGCCACCAACTCATTGGCTCCTCTCTTATATGTTGGAATTCCTTGAATAAGGTTTATTTGTTTCAGGAGGACAATACTTGCCCTCTATAACATATAAAAATTATCCCCAAGATGTGCAATAATGAATCTCTTATTCAGTGAACTTGGTAACATCACTCTTCCACTCTACATTTATATTTGATCTTTGTAATTCCATATTCTGTTTGAGGACCCTCCCAAATGTTCGTTTTGGTGCTTAAATTGCGAAATCTTTCATAATAGTTGGCCACTAACTCATTAGCTTCTCCTTTGTATTTTGGGATTCCATAAATAAGGAGGACATTACTTGCCCCTTATAACATGTAAAAAGTATCCCCAAGATGTGCAATAATGAATCTTTTATTCAATGAACTTGGCAACACCACTCTTCCACTATACAATTACATTGCATTTGATCATTTGTAATTCCACAATGTACTTCTTTATTAGAAAATACTTAGTGCTGAAAATTCACTAAAATTAGAATCCAATGTTGGAGCGTGTCAATTTTCAAGTTACCACCATATCGTGGCATATTTTTTCCAATCTTCAATATCTCTCAAATGCCTTTCTATGAGGTTGCTATTATTCCACTTTTAATTACAATGTTTCATCTAAACGTTGACCAATTGGGGCTAATTTTGTAGCATACTTTTCTTCATATTTTGCACTTACAAAGCTTGTTGTGAAGTGTCAATCTTGTTTTTAGGTAGTAGTTTTTGTTTTAGGCCTAAACAATTCACCTTGTGTTTTGTGTGCTAGAAATTGTTGTTGAAGTAAATATTTCCTTTCAAGTATAGTTTGCATCAAAGGATATTACCATAATTTGGTTATGGTTTGTCATTAATCAAATTAATTTTCAAGGAATGCTTAATATGTTGTCAAGCCCTAACAATTTTCCAGGGAAATATAGCTGGGCAATATTTACTAGAATAGGAGGATGTGATCTGTTCAATGTTCAAGTGAGTATGCTTTCTTATATTTGGCCTTTGGTTGATTAGGAAATACCTATTGTGGTTTTGGGCAAATCGACATGTTGGGGTATTCCTTTTTCAAAGTGAGTTATAGTGACATTTCAGTGGAAAACATTTGTTCAACACCATGTCAAAGGATGGTAATAATATATGGTTATTCAAATTTGCTATTTGTATCACCACAAGTAGGATTTTATGCTCTGTAAAGTGTGCCAGGACAACATACAAATCTATGAGCAACCTCTGTTAGCATTACTAGGGAGTAATTCTAAACACGAGTGGTCAACATTGTTTATTGGGAATATTTATCTATTACTCTATAGTTTTTCGCTAGGGGTTTTCAATATGTTAGGTTTTCCATAGTTTTTTTCTCACCAAACTTACTGTGGAAGGATTGTTGTCCTCCATTATGGATTGATATGATGAGGAATTGGATTACTCTCCGGACTAGTGGACGGAGTCAGAAATTTTTATCCAAGTTGGAGATGGAAGCAAGGTGGGGATTGAAGGACATGTTGTGCCTTTGTCTGCAAGTTCTAATCCTAGCCAGTGCAGAGGGTATCGAGAGGGCCAACATTGAAGGACAAAGAAGATTTGGGCTAAAGTCTTGAGTAGGGACAATAAATCTCAACATGTGTTTGTCAGATCCAACATAAAGGATGGTCGGTCATCAGATGGGGAGGCAGTCCCCTTATTGGATCAGAAGAAAAAAAAAGGTTGAGGTGGAGCCAGGGGATCTGTACAAGGATATGATATGGCAATCACCAGGTAAGGGGAACTTAAATGGCTATTATGACTCATAATTCTTTTCTCTTAGTATGATCAATCCCTACTCTATCCTCCTTCTACATTGAAGTATCCGAAGGTTGACGAGACTAGCGAAAATAATACTAACATACATCCTTCTTCAGATCTTGATCCGAGAGGGAGGATATTTGTGAAGGTTGTGGATATTGCTGACAGTGGTTGCATTTCACTTTCAAAAAATATTGACAACATTCTAGAGCTCTTTTCGAGCAAGGCAATGTATGAGGTAGTTACAAGGGACCCATGTGACAATGGTGTGAGCTTGGGTATCACTCGGGAAAAGGAGCTTCCCACCCAGGTCGATGACAAAAAGGTTGATAACTTTGTAGAGGTAGTTAATGTTGATGTACCACATTATGAAAAATACCTTGGTATAAAGGATGATACTAGAGATGGGCTTATTCTGGGAGTTGAGATTGGGACGTGAGCCCTTAATGGTTCCAGAACCAAAAGAAAAGAAGGCGATGTGTGAAAACAAAAGGAAATTTTCCTAGACTAGTTCTCGGTGACGACATGAAATTAAATGAAGTGGTCAATATGGTTGAGATGACTTTAGTTGGAAGAATTCATATAAGACAGTTTAATGGAGCCAACATAGTTTGCTCGATGTAAAAGATGTGGATGCCTTTACTTGGTTATGCCCTGAGTTTTTATTTCCTTGCGAGAGGATGGATGGATTTTACATTAAGAACTGGTACATATGCTAAAAAGATCTTGTCAGTGGTTTGGATGTGGAATTACTCTCCTATCATGCTAAAGAAATGGTCACCATCTTTCAAGCCTCGATCTAAAAGGTTGGAAAAAATCCCACTTTGGGTGAAACTTCTGAGCTTACCCATTGAATACTTGTGAGAAATTGTTTTTAAAGGAATAAAAAATTCCCTGGGATGTTTTTTGTAGGCGGACATGAGTTTCAAAAAAACTAGAGTTATGACTGTCGCTAGGATACTTGTTGAATTGGATAGTCGGGACAATTTTACAGCAAAGGTTGTCATACAAAGAGGCCCTTTATCCTTCTCTCAATCCCTTGACTATCGTGGTATTTCGTTCAGATGCTTTAGATGCCAAAAAGTTGGACACTTTGTGGAGGATTATAATCTTCCTTGCAATAATCAACGCAGGGTAAAGAAACGTTCCATAATGTGCCCACAAAAAGAGATGGTGCATGAAGAAAAAATGATTTCATATGAGGTTGGGGATTGTAAAGTGGGTCTTCAAGAGCTCTAGTTCATCGTAGAGGTGAAGGCCTCACAGGACCAGGCTGTCAACATGAGAAATGCGATTTTGGTGATTTCATGGGATCCTAGAAGAAAATGATCGGTCTCATACGCTTTTTCCGGACTAAGGTATGAGCATCTTTGAGATTTCTCTCTCAAATTTTTGTTCAAATGATGTCAAGGCTATGGAGATTCCATGTATTAAGTGCAATGAGCCTTTGCTGGCTCTTCTGGGTGTGGAAACTCTTTCCATGTTCGCACAAGAGAAAAGGGATCCATCTCTTAGCTCACAGTGCTTCCTACACGATCCTACAGAATCAACTCCTCTTATTGAGGACATAGGGATTAAGGGTGACCTTATGCCAAATCCTATTGACTGTAAATAGGTGAATATAAGAGTTGCCTCTAAGGACCACCGTCACAACTTGAGGAACCAAAATCCCACTCAGAGGGAGGGGGAGGTAAAGGGAGGTATTGCTTTGAACCTCGAGAAGGTGGGTAGATTTGGTTAAGGAAGGTGTTCTTACATTTCTAGGGCACAAGAAAAAACATCTACTGAAGTTAGGTCAGGAAAACAATCCTCATTGTTTAGGGGCACTTAGAGCAGTTGGCCATGTTGGAAATGTTTCCCCATGATTGTTTTATCCCTCCACTGCAAAGGGTTGGGAAGCTCCTCCAAAAAGTTTGCCTTGAAGAGGTTGATAGAATTTCATAAGCCTAATATCATCTTATTACAAGAGACTATGGGGGATGGTGAAAAATTAGTATTGGAGTTGGGGAAAATGTTTTGTTTGGGATTTTTCTTCTCTGGATGCTCGATGAAGGTTTGGAGGATTGATCATAGGTTGGTATTTTGGTGCATTTTTGATGACTAACTCATTGGCGATGATTTTCGATCTAGCTATTGTACTATACTCATAGGAGTTGGGTTGTGAGTTAACATTACTGAATTTGTATGGACCCTACATCGATAGGGTACAATAATGGGATAAACTATTAGGGATAGACTTATTGAAGCAACACAACATTATCTTAGGTGGAGGTCTTAATTTTTCTTTAGGGAGAGCTACAATTTGGGGTCAAAGTGCTCATGTTGACCCACTATCTGATTAGTTTATACAAATATTGGAGGATTGTGGTTTAATTGATGTGGAGCTGATTAAGCTTTGCTTGACCCGGAGAAAAAAAAGGGTTGGGGTAGACAAAATCACTAAAATAATTGATAGATTTATTATCTTAGAAGGGCTTCTCAATGATTAAGTCAGGATTAGACAGTGGGTAGGTACGAGTGTGATTGGAATCACTTTCCAATCTTTTTGGAAATGGAAAAGGTAGGGGACAAGCCTCAGAGTTTGTTCAAATTTAATCATACTTGGATGGATGATGAATATTTTGTGGCTTTTATAAAGGATACCCGAATGCAATTTACTTAGGCTAGACCATAATTGACATCCATACAATTTGCGGAAAATCTCCAAAATATGAAGCAAACAGTCATCGCATGGGCCCATGAGAATAAATTGAGAGACAATAGGGAGTTATTAGAGGTAGAGAAGTCTAGAGGACTTGTATTCCAAGGATATGGGTGGCTACATTTGTGATGAAGCAAATATGGAAATCACGCGCTTGGAGGATAGGAGGAAACTACTTGAAGAGAGAGAAGCAACCTAGAGATTGAAAAGACGATCCATCTAGATCCCAAAAGGTGATGAAAACACCAATTTCTTTCACCAACATGCAAATTATTGAAAGAACATAAATACCATCTAGAAGATGAGGGATAGGAACGGGGATGAAGCTACCAGTTTCAAAGACTTGGCCAAAATTGGGATGGAGCATTTTGAAGGTATATATTAGAATGACAATAGGGTGAACATTGCAGACATCATTCACATGTCAATTTTTTTCTTGAGTTTCATCTTGGAAGAGAAGAATGAGAGTTTGATGGAAGAGGTCTCCAAAGTCGAATAAGAGGATGTCTTACACAGTTTCAAGAAGGATAAAATCCTGAGCTCTGACTAGTTGCTGGTTGAGTTCTATTTGGGGTTCTATGAGATCATAGGTGAAGATCTTCTTCGGGTCATTGATGAATCTAGAGTCAATGGGCGAGTTTTGGCAGCTTTCAATACAACCTTTATCACCCTAATACCAAACTCTGAAAATCCTCAGTCTTTCAAAGAATAGATGCCTATATAATTATACATTAGCATATATAAAATCATTGCTTAGAGGCTGAAAGTCATTCTAACAAAATTTATTTCTGATGAACAATTCAGCTTTCTCTTTGGTCATCAGATACATGAAGCGATTGGAGTAGTGCAGGAGGGAATGCACTCAATAAAAACCAAGAAGATGTCAACAATGGTGATCAAAATCGATCTCACAAAAGTATATGATAGGGTTAATTGGGACTACGCGAGGTTTATGCTGATACACATGGGGTTTGCCTATCAGTTTGTAATGTGGGTAATGAACTATATTTCGTCTGTTTCCTTTTCCATACTAATAAATGGTTCCGCTACATGTTTCTTTGGGCCAAGAAGGGGGATTTGTCAAGGATGCCTGTTATCTCCCCTATTATTTCTCATTGTGGCAGAAGGACTTAGTAGGGTGTTTATACAAGAAAAAAGAATAGGATCTCTAAGAAGGATCAAGATTGGATCGATCAACTTAACTCATATACTTTTCATTGACGACATACTTCTCTTCTATGATGGCTCGTGAAGGGATGTTGTAAAACTAAAGGAAGTGCTTGATCTATATTGCTCAACAACCAACATGCTAGTGAATTTGAGAAAATCAACAATTTCCTTCGTCGAGATGGAGGAAGAGGAGGAAAGGCACACTACTGATCTTTTTCCTTTCCAACGTTCAGATTTATAGCATGGTTTAAAATAGATAGGGTTTATCATCCATCCTAATGATTATAGTAAAAAGGATTGGGATTGGGATTGGCTCCTTGTTAAAATTGAGAAGAGACTATCGATATGGTGCAATCGCTAGATGTCTCATGGTGGAAGGTTGATCTTGTTAAAATTGATGTTGAAGCCATTTCAGTTTACTAGATGGCTCTAGATTTTATTTCAAAAGGCACACTGGAAAAAATATGTCCTTCTTTTTAGATTTTTATGGGTGGGCGAAATGGACAAGAGAGGAATACCACTTTTCAAGTGGCAAAACCTTGCTACGCTGAAGGAATATGGGGGATGGGGATTGAATTTATTTTTCATTTTGCCATGGCTCTGTTGACAAAAAGTGCTTGGAGGCTACTAACGGGGAAGGGCCTACAGTGTCAAGTTTTAGTACAAAAATATATTGCATCGGATACAGTGGAAGATTGGGCTTGATCCCCTGCAAAATCCTTTCTAAAAGGTTCAATTGTATGGAAATCCATGATGTAGGATTTCTCTCTCATTAGAAATTAGCTTGCTTGGAAGGTCGAAGATGGAAAATGGGTGCACATTGGAGAGGACCCGTGGGTCGGATGTAGAGATTCCTTTAAACTATCAGAAAGGTTAATTGCATCACTCAGGGAGAAAGGGATTTTCACCTTGTCATAGGTACTGGACAATGAGTCAACAACTATATGAAGTTAGGAATGGCTACATGTTGATCGAATAGGTTTGTCAAATGTAGATGCTATTCAGTGGGAGGAGTATATTTTCAAGCCGAAGACTAGTCATGTACAAATCAGGGAGGAAGATGACGAAATGGGATGGACTAAAAATCCAATCACAGGCACTTACTCACCCAAACTAGGCTACACGATGTTGTTTGAAGATGAAAACATGGAGGAGCCTGTATGGTGGTGGATGAGAATATGGAAATACAAATTTCTATTAAAAAATTGCATATTTATGTGGCTTTCTTTGAAGAACAAGGTCCTCACTTGGGATAACCTTCAAAACATGAATAAGTGAGGACTTGCACGATGCTCACTTTGCAAAGAAAATGACGAGAATATCAACCACATGCTCATACACTGCTCCTATACTAAACACGTATGGAAGGAACTAGATGCTTTGGTGGGCTCTAGCAATTTTTGGCAAGTTGAAGTGTTGAACTTATGCTTATACTGAATTAGTGTAAGATACATTTTATGTTAATTGAGCATTCATCAATCATTCATTAACTTTAAAACAATTAATGCATGTAAACTCAAATCATGGTACATAGAGTTTAACTTGGAAACCCTTGCGGGAGAAAACCACAAAAAATAATCTTTATAAATGTTTGTAGCCACCTACCTATTGTTACAAATCTTGTAGGCACCAACCTACTGGAGACACCAATCTCATCAGTTGAGTCCCAACTCAACAAGATATTGTGTAGGCACAAACCTACTGGAGATACCAATCCCCTCAGTTGAGCACCTAACTCAACACTAATTGTGTAGGAACCAACCTACTGGAGACACCAATTTCTTCACTTGAGCACCAATTCAATAAGACATGTATAGGAACCAATCTAGGATCTTCATACACAAAGTACATTTGACTTCACATACATGCTTCATACTTCATGCATTTCACAACATCACCATACCCTTAACTTTCATGCTCCAACGCCTCTCCTTGCTTCATACCCTAGACATAGCTTCAAACCCTATTCAGATTTAGCCTTCATGCCCTAACAAACCTCATAACATCATTCCTTGAATATAATAACACGCAACATCAAAACAACATACTTTGCAGCATCATAGACCTTAGTCCTTCATAACACACCCTTAAAAACTCCAAGAAAACTCCTCTTGCACCTTTAGACCCTAAGAATATTCCCCATCTCCTCTTGTGCACCTTAGATCTCTTCTGCGGACTTGTACTTTCTCTTATTTCTTGGATGCTCTTAAAATGCACATATCTATCCTGTATTTATAATGTTTTTTCATTCACTTATGGAGCCGCCTTGTAAAACTGATTGGGTCGACTTGTACTTTATAGCTGGGTTGTCCTGAAAAAATATTTCATATCTCCTTATTCCTATGGAGTTAGAGGGATTTCCATATACTGTTGGAAAAGTATTGAAATAAGATTTTAAACCATATATCCTATGCTCCCA
This sequence comes from Picea engelmannii, assembly GCA_009831015.1. Taxonomy (NCBI): domain Eukaryota; kingdom Viridiplantae; phylum Streptophyta; class Pinopsida; order Pinales; family Pinaceae; genus Picea; species Picea engelmannii. The sequence continues at coordinate 82,362 of ML819932.1, read as the reverse complement.
TTTGAGCTAGGTCTTCAGAGTAAAAAGGCCTTCAAAGATAAGGTATCTAAATTGAGCACCAAAAATCCAATTTTTTTTCCAACAATCTCCATCTTGCAATATTTATCTTGGACATCTATAGTCTCTCCCCGTCTTTGACATCAATGACAACACTATTTCAAACATGAATGCTGTCTAAAATTTTGGGAGGAAAATAACAGTACCAAGGAGTATCAGGCTTTTTTCTCTCATTGCTGCATGGGTGTTGAGATCAATTCCCACTTCCAAAATTTCCCTCCCCTTTTCTATTTTCCCAACTTCTTTTTCCCATTTATTTTCCCTCTTCTATACCTACCCTCACTCTCTTTTTCTTCTCTCCCTTATATTTTCCCTTTCTAGTCACTATACTTAGTCATTTTTAAAAAACGGCTGGTTCTCGGGTTGGCGGATTCGCGAATCTTCATCTCCATCCATACTTCCATATCACGAGTCCGACCGACCACCGTGTTATTATATACTTAACTGTTTTTGCAATCACGGGTTCGCGGGTTCAAGATTTCATATTCCAAGTTCCACGATATCCATTTTGCACCCAAAGATCCACGATCTACATTATGGCCGTCAAACTCGTCACGGGTACCGAGCTCCTAAGTATTTCATTTCTCTTGTATCCAAGTCCCATCGACCGCTCTCCACACTTAACTTATTTTCTATCATTCACAACAACGGGTTCGCAGGTTCACAAAGTTCCCAAATCCTAATTGCTCTCGTCTGTCCCCGCCACCTTCATGCTTTTCCCAATACAAATTTAGTATGGTTTAATGCTAATAAATCATCATGCAGGTTATGTAAAGATCATCGTTAATAAGTGAAGGGATCGAGCAGATTTCTCATTAAACTGCATTAAAACACAATTTTATGAAGATTACATTATTGTTATTTCTCTCAAGCGCTCATTTCAAATATTATCTGGTTAAAGGAACACTCTTGTCAACCTATGGCAGTAGCAGCTCAACAACAATTCTGTGGTGATACTTCGAATATTTTTGGGCGTGAAGACCAGAACTTCCAGTGGTCCAGAGCGTATTCTTACTATTCATCTCCTTCTGCTAAAAAAGAAGTGATATGGACATCCATAATTGCTCGTGCAGGGTGTGTCCCTGAGGTTTTCGACTGCAAGGAAATGGTTGCATGGTGCATTGATAAATAGATACCGAGTCAACGAATTATTCAACTTCAAGACCATTCCCCCATCTCTCTTTCACCACAAATGTTTCGTAATATGTTGAAGCTCCCTAAGCCAACACTTACCTTTAAAGGAGAGGATTGCAGGGATTTCCTGAAAAGGCATGACAACAACATGGACCTCTTGCCTGAGTTCTTGGAGAATCCTGCGGCTGTCCCAGAGGACATTACTAGGATTTAGGTCAATTCGTTTAAAAACCCCTTTCAGGAAGTTGCTTGGTTGTTTACCAGGATGACAAACCAAGAAAGCACCGCCACAATTTCCCAAATGATTTTTTATATTTTATATTTAACAGTTAAGGAGCAATCTATTTTCGATTGGGGAAAAGTGATTTCCATTGAAATCTCCTCTGAATTGTCACAGTACAAAAATGATAAGAAATTATTCATGGCTTCTTATTTGGTGTTTGCGAAAACATATTGCTGTCAATTTCCAAAATTGTCTATCTGTAAGAGGGTGAACTATGAACTTGATCCAGTTAACTTATGGTACCAAGCATTGTGGAGACACAATGATTCTTTACATTTTTATGAAGTTTACAATGATTTCGTTTTAGTTTTTAAAGGATTATTGTTTGGTAAAGATAGCCCTAGAATATTCGACCAGGCAAATAAATTCTTTGATAAAAAGGGGATGTTGGAGCAGATGAAAAATCACAATGTTATTAGGATTTTCGGTTTCAAGGAAAATCCTTCATTTCTTCCATGCCATGTATTTGATAAAATGTTTATTACGGAAGTAGCAAGGAAGTATAATTTTTGGTTGCACTTTTTCCATGAGAAACGGAAAAAACAATTGATACCCTTGTTTTGGAAAATAAGAGAATTTATATTCAGGAATATAAACAAAATCGATGAATTTGCGAACCACTTCCACAATGTGAATCTGAAATATGTTGAAAAAATAAAGGGGTTTGACCCTAACAAAATTTTCGTGGAACATATGCTGGCAGTAGGATTCAACAATTCATTTATTCATATTGTTACGAGTAAAGAAGAAGATAATAACTTAGGTGCTCCTGCTCACAATGCTGGTGACTTGGAAACAATACTTAGTACTAGTAAGTTTTACAAGAAGAAAGGAAAGGGTCCCAACGAGAAGAGTGCCCAATCCTCAACTGTTACTCCTAAAACTACCACATCCCAGAGCAATGCTCCAATGACCCACCCAACCAGGAAAGTTACCAACACTAGTTCCAGTGGCGGAGGAGAAAAGAATCCCCCTTTGAGAAAAATCGAGAGCTCACTCAAGCTTCCTCCGAGAAAGAACATGAAGAATGTTGTGCAAGAGGAAGAAGACCACCGCATAGAAAGTGACATCAACAACTTCTCCCTTGAAGACATGGAGCTCGAGGCGGATATCGAGAAAATGTTTCGCACAATGGATCATCCAGGGAACACGGCCCATCAAAATTCATCATTGGAAATCAGTGAGAATGAGACCTTCAGTGAAGAAGAGTCATTTGCTTTTTAGAGCGCTGTCTTTGATAGGGAATCCAAGAAATTGATTATTGAAAAAGGTGATATGAAGAATAAAAAAAGAAAATCTCGTTCATAGGTTGACCTTAAGAGATATGCGACCTTCCCAGATTTCTAAAATTTACAGAGCAACTGGGGATGCTCTAGATGACTCCATTGGTGGTCTAGAAGCGGAAAACACAAAGTTGAAAGAAAGGATCAAGGAACTGGAAGACGCCTTAATGCCTCTTCCACTTCTTGCCAGTCCTTTGACAATAGTCAGAGCCACCACACCCACTGCTAAATTGAAAGGATCTTCAAGCCTACTTACATCAGCTAGGAGCTACGTGGAAAGAAATATTAAGAAAAAAATGGCATTAATCACAAAGGCATGAGAAATTTCAAAAAACATTGTTTTTTTTGGCTCAAGGGCGCATGCCTTCCATGAGTATTTGCAAGCCGACTCGAAAAATGAAGGTTTTTACCTTGATGGTGTACTACCCTTTGGAAACAAAGTGTCCAACATGACAAAACTAAGGAGAAGAGAGGAGGATCTGCCCTCCCCAAGTCGGATAAAACAGTTGAATGCGTGCTTGAAAGAAAAGATAAAAAAATTGAATAATATTGTTCAAGCGTGCAATCAAGATATATCAAAAAGGGAAGAACTATTCAAGAGGTTCAAGGAGATAGACTTAGTCGAGAGTACTAACGAAGTACAAGACCCCAAACTAATTCTCAAATCGATATTCCTAACAAAACAACAATTTGAAGAACAAGTTGAGATTTTTAAAGGGTTGTCAGTTGAAAAGTTCTATGGTATACTTGAATACTGTTAGATTTTAGGGTAAAGTTGAAAACAACAGTCTCTTTTTAATTTTAAAACAAGACAACTCAGATCTGAAGCATAGACAACATATATAAAGATAGAACTCTGTCTTATATTAACAACAGAAAAATATAGTTCAGAAAAAGTTTGATGTTAACCAATGACCTATGAGTAGTGCTTTAGTTTAAGATAAGAACAAATTTCAAATCATAGACAGTGATAACAGTTCTATAGATACAACAGTAGATCTATGTTCCAGACAGCAGAAGAGAACTTAGATTGTATGTTATAAAAACTCAGATCTCAATCAATAACAAAAAGCTCTTCTACAAGTAACAACAGATCTATATAGATTAGTTCTGAAACAAAGAGTTCTTCTAAATGTAGCAGCAGAGTTATATAACATCAGATTGACAATAAAACAACTTTACAGTTACCTCAGATCTGTAGCTAGAGATAAGTTGGAAACATACCTGATGACAGCCTTACCTCAGAGGATAGAACAAAGCCACAGTAGAGATCAATCCTGAATGTTATGCTCAGTTAAAG
>ML819932.1:44152-78205 GCA_009831015.1 Picea engelmannii | reverse complement strand
CCCATGCCCCAGGCATGGTTACCCTGGACCCAGTCCAGGGGCCCTAGACATTTGTCTAGGGTCTTTATCAATTTGGTCCCAGACCACATACCCCAGGAGTGCACTGGGGGCCCTAGATCTTGCCTAGGGTCTTAGCCATCCTCTAGGAGAATGGCTCTCGCTGCTGCATGTAAATTTAACAAATACGATGAGGACGACATAGACAATTAGTTAGTGGACTACTCCGTGAAGAATCAAGACATTGATGAAGCATTACATGGTATTTCCCTTGATTTGAGAGACTTGGAGGGTGAGCTATTCAACATCAAAATGTGGCATGAGATAAACGTGGCACCAATGAAGAATTATATTGAAGAATGGTTCAGGAAAGCAATCAATAAACTGACCAATGCGGGGCAAGAAACAATTGAGACGGTTCATGTAACCATTAATGAAGACAATAAAAGGACACCCACAAGCAAGTGAAAACAACGAGAGACCATCATAGTCTTGCTGTTCTTTTACCGCCCATCATCTTCCTTCTACAAACTTATTCTTGTGTATATTTTCTTTATGGTCAGTGGGAGCCCCAATCTCAGTCTTTAAGACAAACACATTTTAAATTTCAAAGAATATGTAATAGACTATATATTTTTTAGAAATTTCAAGAGAGTTATTTCAGGATCAGTTTCGACTTTGCTTTGTAACTTTGAGTTTTGAGTATAAAGTATTTGAGATTGGTCTATCATTATATTTATTTGAGGTGCCCATGTGTCCACTCTATTAAAGATCTCTTATGCATGCAAACCATCTTCTTTTTATTTTTATGTGATCATAGATATTTATTTTAACTATGATGGATGTGAGGAAATTTTGCATATCTGCTTTAAATGTATGAAATGTGTGGTTCCTGGTCATTTCTCAGGAACTTTCTCTAAACAGAAAACAAAAACATTTTGCTTTTATTTTTCTTGCAATCTTTATATTTCTTTCATTACCACGACAGACTTCTGCAAAGTTCTATATTATGAAATTTTACAGTCCTAAGAAAATCTTAAAGAGGAGTACCACCTCTATAAAAATGCAGGGGGATTTACATTCGCATGAGGTTGTCGTTTTAGTCCTAGCAGATTCAAGCGTCAACATTTTTGGAGACCATATTGAGGACTGAATTGAAATTTGGAACCTGGTCTAGCATTTTTTAAAAATATATGACTTTGCCCCAGGCTGATCAACCCCACTTGGAAATTGGATTGAATAATCAACGAAGCATCTTACATCAGCTATACAATTTGGTAATAACGACAACCAAGACCCGATAAGAGTTAGAAAGGTCCTGGCATATATTAGTCCAAGAAGAAGAAAGAGAAATCCTCCAGAGACAGATGAGAGACGAGCGACAAGATCGAAGAAACCAAAGGCTAGCTAGAGTAGCACAAGAACAAGGTCAATATTGAAGCTGAACGAATACAAGGGACCCATTACCTGAAGTAAAAGAAAACAACTCTTTATTCTGAGAAGTGAAAATCATATTCCTGGAATCTCTCTGAATATGGCAGAAAGAAATGAACAACTGTGAGAAGAGCCACATGAAGAGAGACAAGGAGGTGGAAGAGATGCTGCAAGAAATCAAGACAACCTAAGGTTTGAAAATAGATGAAGAATAAGAGATTCCCCTTTGAAACTTCTAGGTGAGCAACATGATCTCCCTGTTCTCCTTAAAGGTACCTTGAAGGAATTTTCTAGAGATGGAGAAATCGATACAAAGAGGCACCTTCACTTATTTCTTGATGTTTTTGATTTTCACTATGTTGAGTATGACGATGTCATGGTGAGGTTATTTCTACAAATCTTATTAGGAAGAGCGTATGAATGGTATACGACATTACCCAGTAGATCAATTCGCTCATTTAATGACCTCGAAGCCATGTTCTTGACTATGTTCACCCCTCCAATTGCCTATCATACCCTTCTCACCGATTTCACCCAGATTGGTTTGAGGAAGAATGAAAGAATACAAGATTTTAATCTCAGGTTCAATAAAACCTTGAGTAAGATTCCAGAAGATAAAAGACCGAATGACCCAGTGGTACTCAATTGTTATAGAATGCAATGCCCCCGAATATGAAATATGCTACCAGAACATCCCAAATGGATATCTTGGAGGAGGCAATGACTAAAACCACTGAGATGGAAGAAATTATGATTGAAACGAGTGCCGACCCTTACGTTATACTGGGAACAGTACAGAGGCAACTAGGAGGATTAAGTATTGATAATCAAGGATCGTCCAGTTCAAGAAAGAACAAAGAATTCAAGCCACGCCCGACTCAAAATCAAACAATTGGAGGAGGATTTTTCAAGGGAGCCATACCAGATGTGAAGGTAGACCCTGTGGAGGCACAAGAAACTAAGAAAATAATTGAAATTGCACAAATGAATAGAACTATCAAGCAAATGTAGAATGAGATAACCAGACTGAGGAGGGGGGATAATTATGTGGCAAATTCGAGAATTTCGGTCCCAGAGCAAAGAAGGAACCCTCCCCAAGAAAATAGAGTGAGGTTTGAAAACATGGATAATCTGCAAAGACCAAGGGTTCCCAGGAAGCCTACTCCTAATGCAGCTGTTCTGGATGATGTATATGATGAGCAAATGGTTGAGCAAGAGAATTATTATTCACTCGATGAAAGTTCCGAAACTGTGCAGATGGACGGATGCGAGACATCCATGTATATATTTGAAGAAGGATACACCGACTCTAATTCACAAGAAAACGCCACCTAGACAAGAGACTTTGTAAATAGATCCAAGAATAAGAATGACTTTGAAAAAGAAAACCAAAAAGATAAAGAAAACATTAATGAGAAAAGGGAAAATGAGAAAGTGATGGATAGCCTTAGAAATAAGACACAACACCTGATGTCAAACTCTTGTCAGATGACATATAATGTTGTAGAGGACTTAAGAAAATTAGGGATAACCTTGCCTATTACAAAAGTGGTGAAGATTTCCCAACAAAGGGAAAACATCTTGAGATTTTTGGATGATCCATCTAAAAAAGTAGAAGCTGTTGTTACTAGTCCGAAACAAAGCCAAAACCAATCAACTTCCAAGATGAGAGGTAGAATTCCTTCCTTTTACATTTCAATTGAAAATAATTGTTTAGTTGATGTTGACGCAACCAATAATATCATGCCACTGGTGGTCATGGAGGCATTGAGCATGAGTTGTACCAAATATTACGAGACTGGTGAAAGTATATATGCAATTGATTCTAGAAAAGTACCAGCTTATGGAGAAATCAATGATATGCTTGGATCACGGAGGCTCTGTTGATTTTTCATAAGCATTAGGTTAAGCATGAAGTTTATTCCATTTTATCATTTAACCATAACCATAAATGATGCAACAACCAAGATCACAAGAAGAAGCACCATGCACAAGAACACAAAATGAATCCTGGGAAACCATTCTCAACAAGGGAAGAAAACTGAGCCAAATCCTTTTCTATATTCTTCAAGAGAAAGACCTTCACCTCCAAGAAATACCTAGCACACAAGGGGGTGCTCAAACCCTAGAACTCTAGCGCCCAAGAGAGGTGTGCACCTTTTTCCAAAGAAGTGTACTTGTTGAAATTTCCAAACTTACAAGGAAGATATGATTCCACAATGGGGAATCATCCCTTACTTATATTAGACTTGTCCAATCAACAAAGGTGTCTATTGTCTCAACAGGGCCGACCTCTCTAAGTCACTATATAATTTATTATTATTATAATTAATATTAACCATATTAATTATATTTTACATTTATTATTAATCACATTAAGGTGGGGCCGACCTGTACCCTTTACATAACAATTAGGGTTACAGGCAGGTCAGACTCTTGAACAACATATAGAAAATGATCTGATACACCCACTAGTGCTCATCCACTAGGGGCACATACATAGGGATGTCATGTCACTGGTTCACTGCATTACATAGAAGAACCAGAGCTTCACACGTTCACCTATGCTCGTCCACAGGCACGTCCACTCTACAGATCTGCTTTCTCACTGCCTCACACAGGAGAATCATCTGGAGTCTTCTCGTCAACTCTGCTGTTCAAAGGAGGCTAACACATCATCTTCATTTTTGTTCACATGATGATGCACCCAACACTTTGGGATTTCACACGTTCACCTTGTGCTCAGCCACATGCATGTCCAAATCATCAGATCGCTTTTCCCACTGGATAATCATCTGGAGTTCTTCTCACTCTCTGAATGGAGGAGGTCATCTCTACATTCCTAGCTCTGTCTCAGGCAGGAACCACGTACCCTTCTTAGGGGATTTCTCTCAGCTTTGTAAGCTGAGAGAAAGACTTCACATAGATGCAATGATCCACACCTCACATGTTTGTAAGCTGGAGAATGTCTCACATAGCTGCATTCATCAACATGCTCTCCATATTATTACAGTTTTCAATATTCTTGTGATAGACCTTCCTTTGACATATGGAGTTGTGATGGGAAGAGATTGGTTATCCATGATCGGGGGATATATAATGAACGATGGAAGTTGCATGATGCTGTTTGGCAATGAAGGAGCAATGATTCAGGTGCCCCATGAACCCAGGAAACCCTTCTCTTTCAAAAAAGAAAGATAATGAGTTAATGGAAGATTATATAGACGTCGGGATTGGAAATTATGCCATCCTAGACATGGAACATAGTAAAATCCTAGAGAAAATTGAAGACACGGAGAATCAAGAGTATCTGTTTGAAGGTTATTGGAGGATGTCATTCGATGGAGCTTGTTCAGGTTCTGGGAGTGGAGTTGGAATTGTCCTTATAAGTCCAGAAAAGATTATGCATCCACATGCTATCAGACTTGAATTTGCATGTACCAATAATGAGACATAATATGAAGCTTTGATTCAGGGGATGATTCTTTCACAAGAAATGAATATAGAACATCTAATTGTGATTGACGACTCCGAGTTGGTGATTAATCAGGTCACCCAGAAGTATAAAATCAAGAAGGAAAGGTTCAAGTTATATTTAAAAAGAGTTAACGAATTGATAGAATCTTTCAACATTTCCTTCGTTCCAAGGGACAAGAATCATAAGGTAGATTCATTGGCCTTGGCGGCCTATTTGTCAAACCCAGATGATATACAAAGCAAGACATCCTTTCAAGTAGAAAGAGCATTCTGACCTTCTGTACCCAATAACATCGAATATTTACAAGTGTTTGAGAATGATGAACAATTGGAATTTTTTTGTTGAACGATGATGATGATGAAGACAATCACATGTCCGCTGTCCCTAAAGATTGTATACAATCTGAGTCTCTTTTTACGAAACATGATCATGCTAAGAAGCTCCTGGAAGAAATTTCACTTCGAAAGGTGCACAAAACAAGAAAGGTCAATATTGGAACTAACAGTTCCCCAAAATATTTCAACTTGGGAGTTGATTGTACCATTGAAGAAGTTGATCAATATGTTGCATTGTTTAAAGAGTATCTTGATGTGTTCACATGGACCTATGATGATTTGAAAGCTTATGATAAAATGATATTCCAATACATTATTCCTTTGAGAGAAGAAGCAAAGCCTGTCAAACAAAAAATAAGGATGATGAACCTGAAATTGAAACCTCTAGTAAAGATTGAATTGGAGAAGTTAAAGAAGGCCAGAATAATATATTCCATTATACATTCCGACTGGCTTTCAAACCTTGTGATACTAAGAAAGAAGACAGGGGAAATCCGGATATGTGTAGATTTTAGGGGTCTTAACAAAGCAAGCATAAATGATAACTATCATTTTCCTAACATGGAGTTTCTTCTCCAACAAGTCACAGGATCAACCAACATGTCCATGTTGGATGGTTTTTATGGATATAAGCAAGTCCTGGTTGCTGAAAAAGATAGAGCAAAGACAACATTCATAACACCTTTGGGAGACATATGCATATGCTAGAATGCCCTTTAGTTTGAAGAATGCTGGAGCCACATTACAGAGGGCCATGGATCATGCATTTAGTGGGTTTATAGGAAAATTCATGGCAAAATATCAAGATAACTTGACAATTCATTAAAAAACAAGGGGTGATCATATCCATCACTTGAGAAAAGTTTTTGACAGATGCATATTATATGGTGGCTCTCTAAATCCAAAGAAATGCTTGTTCGTTGTAACACAAGGCAAACTATTGGGTCATATTGTGTGAAAGGAAGGGATTTATATAGATCCAGAATGAGTTAAAGAAATAAATGAACTCTACCCTCTGTCATCTAAGAAAGGAGTTCAATCGTTTTTCAACAAGATCAATTTTGTGTGAAGGTTTGTTCTTGACTATGCAAGTATTGTGAAGCTGATCAATTTATTGTTGAAAAAGGAGCAAAGGTTTGAATGGACAACAGATACCCAAGAAGCTTTCAATAATATCAAACCGGTCCTCATTAGTCCAGATTTTCAAAGGGATTTCATTATCTACTTGTTCGCTAAAGAAACAATTGTTGCATCTGTTCTTACTCAAATGAATACCAAGGGTGAATAACTCCCAATTAGTTTCATGAGAAAAACCCTTTATGATTATGAATTTAGATATTCAGAGCTGGAAAAGCAAGCCCTGGCTCTTGTGAAAGAGGTGGTGCACTTTCAGACGTACATACTGAATTCCCATGTCATTGCTTATGTTCCATCGTCACCAGTGAAGATGCTTTTGAATCAAAAATTAAGAGAAGGAAAATGGGCCAACTAGCTGGTGAATATCCAAGAATATGATATTGAAATTAAACCTCTAAAGGCTCTCAAAGGACAAGGTTTATGTAAGCTCATTGAAAATAGTGATTCTGTGGATGTAATGATTTCAATTTCAGTAGGAGAACCATTGGCTGATTCAAAATGGTACAGAGACATTGTATTCTACTTGAGGTCTGGGCAGTTTCCAGTCACCATGAACCCCAAAGAGCAAAGGACATTGAAGATGAAGGTAAATCAATATGTGCTGATTGCTGATATACTGTTTATAAGGAACTATCATGGTATATTATTGATATGTGTTGATGAAAACAAGGCCCAAGAACTAATGAGAATTTCATTAAGGAATATGTGGTGGACATTTTGCACCTACTACAACCGCCCACAAGATAATAATAGTTGGATTTTATTGGCCATCAATTTTCAAAGACTCATATGCCACAATAAGAAAGTGTGTATCATGCCAACAATTTTCAGGGAAAATGAAGAGATCTGCGATGCCGTTACAACCCATAATTGTAGAACAACCATTCTCTCAACGGGGACTTGATGTCGTCGGGCCAATAAATCCAAAGTCAAGAAAGGGACACATGCATATTTTGACCGCTACAGATTATTTTACAAAGTGGCCAGAGGCAGTGGCATTAAAAATGGTTGACTCAGAAGAGTTAATCAAGTTCCTCAAAGACAATATTCTGTCAAGATTCAATGTCCCAGATAAATTTATCACTGATAATGGTTTGATTTTCATTGGTTCAAAGTTTACAAAATTCTGTGGAGAATTTGAAATTATTATGGAATATCATCAAACTATTATCCACAAGGAAATGGTCTTGCAGAATCCACAAATAAGACACTCATTCATATTTTGAAGAAAACTATTGACAAGAACCAAATGAATTGGCACTTAAAATTGACTGATGCATTGTGGGCAAGGAGAACGACTCCAAAGGACATCATTGGGATGTCCCCGTATACATTGGTTTATGGAAAGGAAGAAAAAATGCCAATCAACCTCGAACTCAATGCTTTGACTTTCGTGGTTAATACAAAATATGCATAAAACATTTCACCTATCCAAAGGAGGATGAATCGGTTGTTGAAATTGGAGGAAGAACGGAGCAAAGCCCTGAATCAAACTTCTAAGAGACAACAAAGTATCAAAAAATATTTTGATCAGAGTTCAACTATAAAGAATTTTCAGAAGGGAGAGCTGGTGTTACTCTGGAAAAAGGCCAAGGAGAAACCATCGATGCATACAAAGTTTGAAGCACTCTAGATTGGACCATATATCGTCGAGAAGATCCTGGTTTTTAATTCTTATATGCTCCAATACATGAAGGGTAAAAGATTAATGTTGCTTATCAATGGGAAAAATTTGAAAGGTTTCTTCACCTAAAAATTTCTCATTCTCCTTGTATATAAATTTATTTTCTAGTTTGTATATTCTTACCTTTGACTCCATAGCCCAATGGACGGAAGCGCCTGGTCACGAAGATTCTGGGTTCTTGACAACCCACTGGGGGTTATCATCCCATAGTTGGAGCCATTTGTTGAGATCAATTCCCACTTTTGAAATTTCCCTCCCCTTTTCTATTTTCCCAACTTATTTTTCCCATTTCTTTTCCCTCTTCTATACCTACCCTCACTCCCCTTTTCTTCTCTCCCTTCTCTTTTCCATTTCTAGTCACTATACTTAGTCGTTTTTCAAAAACGATGGGTTCTCGGGTTGGTGGACTTGCAGATCTTCATCTCCATCCATACTCCCATATCATGAGTCCGACCGACCATCGTGTTATTATATACTTAACCGTTTTTGAAATAGAGGGTTCGCGGGTTCAAGCTTTCATATACAAAGTTCCGCGATATCCATTTTGCACCCAAATATCCACGATTTACATTATGATCGTCAGACTAGTCGCGGGTACCAAGCTCCTAAGTATTTCATTTCTCTTGTATCCAAGTCCGACTGACCACTCTCAACACTTAGCTTATTTTTTATCATTCACAACAACGGGTTCACGGGTTCCCGGGTTGGTAGGTTCACAAAAGTTCCCAAATCCTAATTTCTCTCATCCGTCCCCACCACCTTCATGCTTTTTCCAATACACATTTAATATGGTTTAATGCTAATAAATCATCATGTAGGTTCTGTAAAGATCGTCATTAATAAGCGAAGGGCTTGAGGAAATTTCTCATTAAACCGCATTAAAGCACGATTTGCCGAAGATTATATTATTGTTATTTCTCTCAAGCACTCATTTCAAATATTATCTGGTTAAAGGAACACTCTCGTCAACCTATGGCATCAACAAATCGACAACAATTATGGGATGATACTTTGAATATTTTTGGGCTGAAGACCATAACTTCCAGTGGTCCATAGCGTATTCTTACTATTCATCCCTTTTTGCTAAAAAATAAGTGATCTGGACATCTGGAATTGCTTGTGCAGGGTGTGTCCCTTAGGTTTTCAACTCTAAGGAACTGGTTGCATGGTGCGTTGAGAAATACATAACGAGTCAACGGATTATTAAACTTCAATACCATTCCTCCATCTCTCTTTCACCACAAGTGTTACATACGATGTTGAAGCTCCCCGAGCCAACACTTACCTTCAAAGGAGAGGATTGCAGGGATTTCCTGAAAAGTGCATGACAACGACCTAGACCTCTTGCCCGAGTTCTTGGAGAATCCCGCGGCTGTCCCAGAGGACATTACTAGGATTCATGTCGACTTGTTTAGAAACCCATTTCGGGAAATTGCTTGGTTGTTTACTAGGATGATATGCCAAGAAAGCACCACCACCATTTCCTGAATGATTCTTTATATTTTATATTTAACAATTAAGGAGCAAGCTATTTTCGATTGGGGAAAAGTGATTTCCATTGAAATCTCCTCTCAATTGTCACAATACAAAAAGGAAAAGAAATTATTCATGGCTTCTTATTTGGTGTTTGCGATAACATGTTGCTGTCAATTTCCAAAATTGTCTATCTGTAAGAGGGTGAACTGTGAACTTGATCCAGTTACCTTTTGGTACGAAGCATTTTGGAGACACAAGGATTCTTTACATTTTTATGAAGTTTACAATGATTTCGTTTCAGTTTTTAAAGGATTATTGTTTGGTAGAGATACCACCAGAATATTCGATCGGGGAAATGAACTTTTGGATAAAAAGGGGACGTTGGAGCAGATGGAAAATCACAATGTTATCAGGATTTTCGGTTCCAAGGAAAATCCCTCCTTTCTTCCATGCCATGTATCTGATAAAATGTTTATTACAGAAGTAGCAAGGTAGTATAAGTTTTGGCTGCATTTTTTCCATGAGAAATGGAAAAAATAATTCATACCCTTGCCTTTGAAAATATGAGACTTTATATTCAGGAATATAAACAAAATCGATGAATTTGCGAACCACTTCCACAATGTGAATCTGAAATATGATGAAAAAATAAATGGGTTTGACCCTAACCAAATTTTCGCGGAACATATGCTGGCAGTAGGATTCAACAATTCATTTACTCATATTGTTCTAATTGAAGAAGAAAATAATAAATTAGGTGCTCCTGCTCACAATGCTGGTGACTTGGAAACAATAATTAGTACTAATGAGTCTTACAAGTAGAAAGGAAAGGGTCCCAACGATAAGAGTGCCCAGTCCCCAACTGTTATTCCTAAAACTTCCACATCTCAGAGAAATGCTTCAGTGACCCACCCAACCAAGAAAGTTACCAACACTAGTTCCAACGACGGAGGAGAAAAGAAACCCCCTTCAGGAAAAATCGAGATCTCGCACAAGCTTCCTCTGAGAAAGAAGAGGAAGAATGTTGTGCAAGAGGAAGAAGACCATTGCATAGAAAATGACATCAACAACTTCTCCCTTGAATACATGGAGCTCGAGGCAGATATCGAGAAAACTTTTTCCACAATGGATCAACGAGGGAACACGACCCATCAAAATTCATCATTGGAAATAATTGAGAATGAAACCTTCAATGAAGAAGAGTAATTTGCTTTTTAGAGCGCTGTCTTTGACAGGGAATCCAAGAAATTTATTATTGAAAAAGGTGATATGAAGAATAAAAAAGGAAAATCTTGTTAAGAGGTTGACCTTAAGAGATATGGGACCTTCCCAGATTTCTAAAATTCACAGAGCAACCGGGGATGCTCTGGATGACTCCATTGGTGGTCTAGAAGTGGAAAACACGAAGTTGAAAGAAATGATCAAGGAACTGGAAGAAGCCTTAATGCCTCTTCCACTTCTTTCCAGTCCTTTGACAATGGTTAGACTCACTACACCCATTGCTAAATTTAAAGGATCTTCAAGCCTACTTACATAATCCAGGAGTTATGTGGAAAGAAATATTAAGAAAATAATGAAATTGATCATAGAGGTATGAGAAATTTCGAAAAACATTGTTTCTTTTGGCTCGAGGGCGCATGCCTTCCATGAGTATTTGCAAGCCGACCTGAAAAATGAAGAAGGTTTTTACCTTGATGCTGTACTACCCTTTGGTAACAAAGTTTCCAACATGACATAACTAAGGAGAATAGAGGAGGATCTGCCCTCCCCAAGTTAGATATAGCAGTTGAACGCATGCTGGAAAGAAAAGATAAAAAAATTGAATAATATTGTTCAAGCGTGCAACCAAGCTATATCAAAGAGGGAAGAACTATTCAAGAGGCTCACAGAGATAGACTTCGCTGGGAGTACTAACGAAATACAAGACCCCAAACTAATTCTCAACTCGATATTCCTAACAAAGAAACAATTTGAAGAACAAGTTGAGATTTTTAAAGGGTTGTCAGTTGAAAATTTCTATGGTATACTTGAATACGATGAGGACGACATAGACAATTGGCTAGTGGACTACTCCGTGAAGAATCAGGACATTGAGGAAACATTATATGGTATTTCCCTTGATTTGAGAGACTTGGAGGGCGAGCTATTCAATATCAAAATACGACATGAGATAAACGTGGCACCAATGAAGAGTTATATTGAAGAATGGTTCAAGAAAGCAATCGAGAAACTGACCAATGAGGGGAAAGAAATAGTTGAGACGATTCTTGTAACTGTTAATGAAGACAATAAAAGGACACCGACAAGCAAGTGAAAAAAACAAGAGACCATCATAGTCTTGCTGTTCTTTTACTGCCCATCATCTTCCTTATACAAGCTTATTCTTGTGTATATTTTCTTTATGGTCGATGAGAGCCCCAATCCCAGAGTTTAAGACAAACACATTTTAAATTTCAATGAATATGTAACATACTATATATTTTTTAGAAAATTCAAGAGAGCTATTTCATAATCAATTTCGATTGTGCTTTGTAACTCTAAGTTTTGAGTATAAATTATTTGAGATTGATCTATCATTATCTTTATTTGAGCTGCCCATGTGTCCACTCTGTTAAAGTTATCTTTGTTAAAATATTGTGTAACTGCAAAGAATATTCTTATCCCCTTTTGTGGATAAAGATAAAATATATTTATTATTGATTAGATCAATCCCCTTTTGTGGATTGATCATGTCAGGCATTGTAATTGACCAAATCCCCTTTTGCAGATTGGTCAAACCCTAATTGTAATAGGCTAAATGAAAAGTTGACCCTAGAATATATTAAAGTGGTTATAACCACCCAGAATGAGAAGTCGGCCCAGCCAGAATATATTAAAGTGGTTATAACCACCCAGAATGAGAAGTCGGCCCAGCCAGAATATATTAAAGTGGTTATAACCACCCAGAATGAGAAGTCGGCCCATCCAATGAAAAGACACCCCAGTTCACACATGCCATATTGTATAAATAAGAGAGGCTAGCGCCTCATTTGGACACACACTCACTTGTTCATCAGAGCGCAAGTATTTAAGGAAGCTGCAGTTACCAGTGGCCGGAAGAAGGAAGAGAAAGAGAGGCGCATATCTGGGAGAGGAAATTCTATGTTGTTTGGCTCATTGTCTTGGCATTGTATTGGCTATCTATATTAAGGAAATTTTGCTGGGTTTTCTTCCCCTAGAGGGTTTCCCAGGATAAATGCTTGTGTACTCTTGTGATTGTGTTTCTCTCAGTGATCCTATCTTTGCTATTGTTATCTAGTAAATTGAAAGTAACCTAATAATAGCAGAAACTTTAACATGGTATCAGAGCTAAGCTGAAGAGAGCAACTTTCACAGGAAAAAGAAAAACGTCACTGTTGCCGTACATGAAAATTAGGGCTTTTTATTGAAGAAGGTTTTCATCCCCAAATCCATCTAGAAAGGTGCGCCCTACCTCAAGGAACATTTTGGCATCTTCAACACACATTTTCAGTGGCTAGATCTCCCAGAAAGTGAAACCCTAGTTTTCACAAAGTACCAAAAAACCAGAGTACCAGAAGTACCAGAAGTACCAAAATACCAGAAAACCAGAAGCACCAGTCCAGAAATCCGCAAATCAAGTTTGAAGGGGTAAAATTTGGATTTTCAGAAATCTGACTGTACCAACATACTCGCCTCAGTCCAACGCATATTTTGGTGAATTCAGTTTTCAGATCCAAGAAATTTGATTTTTTTTATTATTTCTATAGCCCGTAGGGCTAGGGTTTCTACTGCAAGAAAGAATGGCTACTAGCATGAGGGTAGAAGACAGGATGGAAGGATCTAGAAACTTTAGATCTTGGAAGCATAGGTTGCAGATGATTCTAGACGAGAATGATCTCCTAGAACATGTTATAGTGGGTGTACCAGAACCAGATGAAGAAGAACAAAAGACCAAGCATAAAAAGAATGAAAAGAAAGCAAAGAGAATTGTGTCAGATTCAGTGAAGGATCACTTGATCCCTCATATATCCGAACTATAGACAGCAAGGCAAATGTATGAAGCACTCAACAGGTTATATGAAAGCAAAGACATCAGCCATAATCTTACCTTAAGAAATCAGCTTCGTAATATGAAGATGGAAAACTTAGAATCTGTCACATCCTAGCTTATGAGAGTTTCTCAGTTCAGAGATCAGCTTGCAGCTATTGGAGATGTCATTAGTGACAAGGAGCTTGTAAACACAACCCTAAATGGGTTTCCAACATTTTGGATTCCTTTTGTACAAGGAGTGTGTGTAAGAAGCAAGTTACCCAAGTTATGGGCAGATTGCACACATGAAGAATCTAGACTTGCAGACCAACATAAGAGATTAATTGTTAATGAAGAGGAAGCTCTTACAGCTCAAAAGAACAAAAAAAGTCTCTTCAGGAAGAACAATGAAGAATCTAACTCCGTAAGAGTTCTAGACAAGAAGAAATATGTTTCAAAGATCAGATGCTACAACTGTCAAAAGTTGAGACACTTTTCCTATGACTGTCCTCAAAGAAAAGGAAAAAGAAAGAATCAAGCACATGTGGCAGAGGAAGAGGAATCTTCTCCCTCAAAGAAATCTTTAGCAGAAATTAAGGATTATGTACTTTAAGTTGAAGATAGTTGATAGCAAATGGTGGAGTCCGTGGAGCCTCCCCACACAAAAACAAAAGATAAGTATTCATGTTTATTTTTAGTATCTTGTTTACTTAAATACTTTATCATTACACGTTAGATTTTTGTGAGAATGTGAATTAACCTCATTTTATTTCAGTGTTTATGTAGACTTATCAAAGAAAAGGATAAAGATCTAACATATTTATTTTAGTTATGATCACTCATGAGAGTGACAAAGAAAGCATATTGTAAGTAAGTTTACAAGTCTTGAAAGAAAGAACTTATGCTGTGACTTGCAGACAACATGAGAAGGACATATGATATGGTGACAGTCAGTAAAGACCATACAATATCTAGTATTTATATAGGAGCAGGAGGCTCCTAAAGATGCAGAACATAAATATTCAAGATGAAGAAAAAGATGGATACTCAGATATAGTGGATGAGATGCAGGTAACTACAGGTTGCTCTAGTACCGTTCTTATAGATGCAGAGGGAGCAGGTTGATCCAATATGAAGACAGAAAGAAAGAAATATTCAAACTCAAGAAGGCACCCAGGATATTATAGAAGAAAACTTCAAGGATGATGATTAGAAGCTATTAGCTTGGTGCAAGAGGGAGCCATGTCTCTGAGTTCGAAATGAAGGATCGTGATTTGATACAGTTAGAAAAGAAGATGGATGGTGCCCAAATATTTTGATCAAGATGAAAGCTATCCAGTAGATGGATGGTGCCCAACAAATGGGTAGCATGGTATTATACCATGAAAAGATTTTGGACCACAAGAGATTTTTTTCAGATCCCACAGGTAGACCTTCATAGAGAAGGAAAAGAGAAGAGACCTTTGTAGAGAAGGAAGAGACCTTCATAAAGAAGGGGAATGAGAAATTTTCCAAGGTTGGCCTCTGTCCAAGTGTTGAGTTTTGGATACTCTAGGGACATGCTAGAATACCCTCGTAGAGAGGGGTGTGACCACCCTCGTAGAGAGGAATGTGGATGTTTCCCCAGGGGGCAGTGGGCAAATACTCTCCTCTAGCCAAGGATTGAGTAGCCTAGAACACAAACCTTGACCATGTGGAATGGTTAGTTGGCTATTGAGGTTTGTGTTGTGATCCTGCGTGGATCATGTAAAGGGAGTCTAGTCTTGCCCAGGCTAGGATATTAACTTCTCTAGTTCATGTGGAATGACTAGGAGTGAAGCTATGGTAGTAGTCCTCCCGAGTAGATGGGAGAGATAGATGACTACAAGAGAAGGGATAACATAAAAGGAATGGCAAAAACTCATAGAATATCTCCTGTGTGAAGATAAGACATCTTCTGTGTGAAGATAAGATATCTTCTGTGTGAGGATAAGAAATAAGTATCTTCTGTGTGAAGACGAAAGAAAGAAAGAGTATTTTCTGCGTGAAGATAAAGAGAACAAAACTTCCGATGATTTATAGATATGCTAGTCAGTGATCATGATGCCAGATGACCAAGTGGATTATATTGATGCCTCCTGTTATCCACTTGATGATGTTTCCCAGTTGATGATGTTATCCAGTTGACGATGTTGCCTAGTTGATGATGTTATCCAGTGGATGCTGCTACCTAGTTGATGTTTACATCCAGTGACCTGTCAAAAGAGAAAGAATATCCTTCTTGTTAAGAGGGAGTGTTAAAATATTGTGTAACTGTAAAGAATATTCTTATCCCCTTTTGTGGATAAAGATAAAATATATTTATTATTGATTAGATCAATCCCCTTTTGTGGATTGATCATGTCGGGCATTGTAATTGACCAAATCCCCTTTTGCGGATTGGTCAAACCCTAATTGTAATAGGTTAAATGAAAAGTAAGCCCCATAATATATTAAAGTGGTTATAACCACCTAGAATGAGAAGTCGGCCCAACCATAATATATTAAAGTGGTTATAACCACCCAGAATGAGAAGTTGGCCCATCCAGTGAAAATACACCCCAGTTCACACGTGCCATATTGTATAAATAAGAGAGGCTAGCGCCTCATTTGGACACACATTCACTTGTTCATCAGAGTGCAAGTATTGAAGGAAGCTTCAGTTACGAGTTGTCGGAAGAAGGAAGAGAAAGAGAGGCGCATCTCTGGGAGAGGAAATTCTGTGTTGTTTGGCTCATTGTCTTAGCATTGTATTGGCTATCTATATTAAGGAAGTTTTGCTGGGTTTTCTTCCCCTAGAGGGTTTCCCAGGATAAAGGCTTGTGTACTCTTGTGATTGTGTTTCTCTCAGTGATCCTATATTTGCTATTGTTATCTAGTAAATTGAAAGTAACGTAATAATAGCAGAAACTTTAACAATCTTATGCATGCAGATAATCTTCTTTTTATTTTTATGTGATAAAAAATATTTAGTTTAACTATGATGGATGTGAGGAAATTTTGCTTATCTACTTTAAATGTATGAAATGTGTGGTTCCTGGTCATTTCTCAGGAACTTTCACTAAATAGAAAACAAAAACGTTTTCCTTTTATTTTTTTTACAATATTTATATTTCTTTGATTACCATGACGAACTTTTGCAAAGTCCCATATTATGAAATTTTAGTCGTAAGAAAATCTTAAAGAGGAGTATCACCTTTATAGAAACACAGGGTGATTTACATCCTCGTGAGGTTGCTGTTTCGGTCCTAACAGATTCAAGCGTCAACAATGAGGTATCTAGTTATCAAGGAACCCTAGCTTGTTTGAGGACCGGAGGATTCATCCTTTTCATTGTGCCTTGCAAGTTGTAAACATTGAAAACTTGTAAAAAATCCTTGAATCCTTGAAGAAGAAGTTATCGACAAGACATGGGCTTGGTTATATTTCAACGACGCAACACATGGGAATCCTTCTATGTGTGGTGCAAGTCACATAATTACCTATTGGATATCCATTGGCTAAAATTTAAAGCAAGGATTGGGAAATAATATAGTGGAGTTAATGGCACTCAAACTTGCACTTATATTAGCATGGGACCGTGGTGCAAGGAAAGTGCAGGTTTTCAAGGATTCTGAAGTCGTTATAAAATGGATGATAGTTGAATATACCCGTGATGATATTAAATTGAATCCAGTTTATGATGATATCAACATTTCAATTTTTTTTTCCTTTCCATCTCTTTTCAACATATATAAAGGGAACGCAACACGCAAGTAAATGAGATCTCAAATGAGGGTTTGGGATTGACTCTAAGATATTGGCAAATCTGGGAAGAGTGTGGGTGAATCATATTTGACTTCTCAAATTCAACCACTTTTCCTTGATTACTCGGATACAGATCAAACTTTTTTCTTTATTTTTTGGATTTAGTTCTAAAACTCATGATTTGTTTCTTATTGTGGATAAAATTTTGAATATATTATTACACATACTCCATGGAAGGATATTACCTAGCTGATATATTATGATAAATATAGGTTGTTTACATTACTGACAAGATTAGTAGTAAATATACATGTAAGCTCAAAAGAACAATAACATGTGAGTAGAACCTTCATTCCTCACTGCTTGATGAAATGCTTACTAAGTATCTACTAAATGTAATTTTATTTATATTAATGAAATTACGATTTTTTTTTCGTGGAAAAAAAAACATTGTTTAGTTTTCCTTTGAAAAAAAGAAAATTTTGTTTCCTTTACTTGAAATTCATTTTTAGCTTGGGAAAATTACAATTTACAGTGGGTTATATGGTAACACCAACCCACCATCTACTTATAAGTCATATTTTTAGGACATGAATTAGAGAAAAAAGCCCCACCAATGTTTATCATAAAATATAAATGAATTCTTAACATCATAATAACCATGGTGATAATATATAATATCACGCCCCTCTCTTTGTTTGTTCATTTCTATCTAAGGCATAGGGATGACCCACACATGGAATTTATCATTATTGGGACAAACATATTGCTTCTTTATTACCCCTTTTTAACGAGATTTCCTTATTCACCTCACCGACACGTGCTCTCCAAAAACCTTGTTTTGGAAACATTTTGTTCAAAATGTATAAAGCTATTATGATGGCATGGAATTTAAGGAGGTGTACCTCTATTTGAATATCTTAGAACTTATTGTAGATTTTCATGGCCTAATTTGTAAGAATAATTTGTTAATCAATGATGGGAAAAATATCTATTTCTCTTGCGTGATTAAATATGTCATTTCTTTTGTTCCACTTTTAATTTTAACCAATTGTTGGTTTAGGGTTTCTAAATATCAATAAATCTGAGCAAAAAATACATATAATAGGTGGAAGAGTGAACTTGTAACTCTAAAATCCCATATAAATTCAACCTTTAGATGTTAAAATGTGTGCATTATGAATTCATATTTATTATACATAATTTTAGTTTTAATCTCTTTTCTTGTTTAGAAAGGGGAGGATTATTATTGTGGAATGAAATCCCATCATAGGTGTTATCACTGAAATTTAGTCCGCACATGGTTACAAGAACTCAACATCGTCAAACAACAATGAAGTCATTCATGGACCTGAATTAATACCACAGCATTCAAAAAGTCCAAAAACTATACAAAGTAATGAAAAATTGAAGAGCGCTTTGTAGACATTGGGCGCGCACGCGCATGCGTGGAACAGGAACGTAGAAATTGCGCACAGGCGCACGATGCGTGACTGTTAGTGCAAAAATACGCGCACCTGCTAAATGATGCATTTATGGAAGTGGTCGGCCTGCCAACCACTTATGGTTCAGCTCCCAAGCCAATTTGACCCTCAAATCTGGACTGGATCCGACTGGTGGGCTAGTCAAAGACCTAATAATGCCCTAAATGGTCTCTTTTCACACTACAAAGCAGTTAAACAATAACCCATATGAATTCTATAAAAAGCCATGAATGCACCTCATTTTCTCAAGGAATTCAAAGTAATGTTATGCTGCCTATATTGTTTTGAGGACTCCATCCTTGACACAAGCATATTGGCACCATTACATTGGACAATCCACCTCACCATTGAGTGGATTTGTAAAGAGTTCTTTCATCACCATTTTCCATTTTCTTTGTTGTAAGAAGAGCTAGCTAGTGAGGGTCCAAGAGCCTTCCCTTGGAGGAAGAAGGGAATCATAGTCCCCTTTCTTCTTGGTGCTTTGTTTTCATCAATAGATCAGCCTCAACCATTGGTGACATGGGTCTTTTGGTTCTTTTTTTTTCTATGTCCCTATGCTCATGATTTTAGTTTTTATTGCATCTATTAGTTTAATTCTTAATTGTAGTTTTTGTTTTCTTTCCCTAACTCTTTTCTCTACAGTTGTCCTGCTCAACAGACCCAACTGAGCTTGCAAGCACCTCTATTCTGCTCACCAAGGTGACGAAAGAGGCGCAACAGATTGACGACTCCACTGGGGAAATGTATCAATTTCCTACCTCATTTGGGTTTATTTTGTTCTTCTTTTAGTTTGTTTAACTTGCAGGTGCACTAATCGACCTAAGCCAACCTGCCAACCAACCAATTCCAAATTGAATTGAGAGAAATCCATTCGGATTTTTCATTCTCGGTCGTGCGCCACATATGTGCGGGTTTTTTAGCCCACAGATGCGCATCGTGCGCCCATGCGCTTGACTCACGGTTCTGTTCTACGCACACGCGCTTTTTAACTTGTCTCTGCTCGCACGCATGCGCTCTGTGCGCCTCTGTCTTCACTAGGACCCGCGCATCTGTGCAAAATTTCACATTGTAAAGTTGTTGAGATGTGGGGAAGGCCATTTTCCTTCTTAAAAATGATGTCAAGCATGTTTTAAATCTGCACCACATTTAGTCCCCTCATCATATAAAGGGGTTAGTCAAAAAAACACATAGGCACTTAGGAGGATAAAATCAATTTCCCTTCTTTGATTTTGCCACATGGATGGATTGTTTTGACTTGCAATATAAGTTGGAAATCATTTTAATCACATTTAACTTACATTGGGACTAGAAGTTGAGTAACAATCACTTAGTATGCTCTTCTCTCGCGCCTCCAAGCGATCTTGAGAATCATAAAAAGATTGTGAAACAATTTCATCTCCCTTCAACAAACATTAAAACCTTTTAGGAGAGGACAACAACCCTTCTTGGGACTCCTCTTAGTTTGCTTTTTTCAAACACATCTTAATATTGTAATGGGCCCATACATGCCCACATGCTCCAAAGATAGGATAGTGTTTGAATTTGTGCTTTCTTAGATCAAAACACTAGGGAAGTTTAAAGGTTTGTAATGGGCCCATACATGCTCACATGTTCAATCTAGGATAGTTTCAAAGCTTTTCTTAGATTACATCACAATAGGGAGTTAAAGGATAGTAACGGACCCACATGTCCACATGTTAGCTTCCTAGGGACTTTTGAATTACGCAAGGTTGTACTAAAGGCACTTAGTTAATTAGGTAATCAAACTCTTGTAAGGACCAAGCGAAGTCCACATGCAGCAAGGTGACATCTAATTCACTAAAAATTGGCACACTTTCACTCACACACAAAAGTCACTTATCACTCACATAGCTTCTTCTTGAAATGTGGAGGTCAAAGTAAGTTTCCTCCAAAAAGGGATTCCGAAAACACCCCATATTTTCTTGACAGGACTATCCACTCCCATTTTTAATCAACGAGGTTGGTTTTCACCCCCAACCTCCCAAAACAACTACATCTAAAATATTTCTAAAAACTCATTAAGTTTTCCTCCATAGGAGGTGCCAAAAGAAATTTTTTAATCTAGGTAGGATTTCGGGGATAGGCATCCAAAAAACTCCCCGATATCTTGTTCTCACATTGTCAAAACATAGAGGTTGTCAAATAGGGAACTGAAAATCCTCCAAGTCAAGTGTTCCAATTACCATAAGGCAGGGAGATACCCGTGAAGGGTTGAAGGCCGAGGTCCAGTTGTTCTGTGCGTCCCCCCTTGAGGCACCCACCTCTTGGACGGGATCCAGCCCGTGACCCATTTCTTAGGCCAAAAATCTAAATGCCGCACTTTGATCGAGGTACCTAGTGACCAACTTTAGGACATCTACCTAGGTGACAATTGTGGGCTGCAATTGCACCTTGATTGGATTTTGTGTGGTTATTGGGAAATATCGCCAGCTCTTTCGGGATATGCCCCCTTTACCCCTCATTATAACCAATTATTTCATCCTTCACTAGTTTCTCTTCCAGTGACTTCAGACCCCACTGTTGAGTACTATTGGAAGGTCTAGTGCTATTTGAGAGGCATGACGTTACGTCTTCTAGGACACGGGCATTTACTTTCTTTTGATTTCCCCACGCGGACAAAACCCACTTACCCACATATATGCTTCTTTCTCATGTTATGTATGATGCACATCTGATTACAGTTTGATTTGGATATATATATTGTGTAAACATTCAAACACAAAGGCTCTTGATTCTATATTACTCTCACCACTTTTTGCACACATTCACACAACTAGTCTAACATCATAGGGGAACCACATAACCCTTGTCATTCACGACGCTTGCTAAACCTCCCTCCTATCTTAGGGGGAGTGTATGGTCGTGCCTGCTCATTGGCACCTCCTTCACACACTCCTGTGAGTGATACTATTTTAGGATCAACTTTTCTTGGTTCCACATTACTTGGGTCAACTTCCCAAGGTCATCCGTTCACTCGCTCTCCTTTACATGGAAGCGGGGGACCCAATTCCTCTCAAGGAGGGAGCACCAACCCACCTAGCCCCCCTCAAGGGTCAGGTTCACAACACACTATGGCCGGAGCTAATCCTCCCCCCCCAATGCAGATGCCATATTTGGCCTCTCTCAACATACCGAATCTCACCAAACTCACCAATGATCTTATATTGCATGATCCCACATGGCCTGCAATGCCAACCAAACTACCTTCAGACATACCCAAGTTTGAAGGAAAGGCAGGCGATGACCCTGCCAACCATGTCATGACATTTCACCTATGGTGCTCCTCCAACAACATTATGGATGATTCCATCAGACTGCGATTATTTCAACGCACACTCACTGGGCCATCGACTAAATGGTATGTCGAAGAAAAATCTGGGTCCCACGCAACTTTTGAGTCATTGGCCAAAGCATTCTTCACCTTCTTCCAATTACCCATCCGCCACGACAATGGTTTAGAACTACTTTCTAACTTCAAACAAACCTCAACCACACACATCGCTGACCACATTCACGAGTGGCGTAGGCGACGTAGTTTGTGCAAAGCAGAAACCACCAAGCAACGGTGTCTTGACTGGTTTCTTAGATCACTTGTCTCTCTCCTTGGTAAGGATGTAGCTTCCACCTTCCCTCAATTCGAAGAGGAAGCCATCAGTAAGTTCCAACAGTATGACCTCATCTATGCATAGTCAGGGTACTTATACACGGTACTTCCTGATCTTCCAAAACCTGTGCCATTTGGCCAAGACAAACCTGGGATGTCTCACTTAGCAGACTGACTGATCGGTGCCACCACACACCACGGTCCACAACCCCAACCACCACCGATGTATGGCACACCTCAATACCCACCGGCATACGGGGGCACTTCTTATTACCCCCCACCCCCTTATCAACAACCATACCCTGTTGCTATACCTCCACCTATCAGTGGACCACCGCCAACACCGCCAACACCTCCCATACATCCACCTCTTCCAACAACCAGTGGTACTCCCTCCACATCAGCTTATAGTACTAGTGAAATCACTACGCCTTCCTATGTACCTTATGGATCGGTACCACCACAAAATCCGTACTTCCCATTTCCTGGTCCTCCACAACCCATGGCTCCCCCCCATCCTCATGCGGGGGTGAATTTTGTTCAACCCTCTGCTGTTCAACAATACCAAAATTTTGAACAGTTGAATACAGCCAATCCAACCCATTTATTGAACAATGCCAAGAAGAAAGGACGGAACAGGAATAACAACAACCAAGGTCAAGGCGGGAATCAACCCCCACAACACCAACCAACTGGGGGCAACCAGAACCAAGGGAGACAAAACCAAGGGGGCAATAATAATAATAAATGCCAAGGGAGAAATAACGTTAAAACCATCTTCCCTTGTGCCCTTTGTGGTGAGTTCGGCCATTACACTCATCATTGCCCCCAGATCGCTCGTTTCAAACGGTTGAAAGACTTTGGTAGTCTTCCCCATTCTCCTACACAGCCTGCCCCTTAGTAGGCACCACAACAATACGTACAACAACCCCCTCCCGCCGTGCTGCAAAATCCTATTCCACATCAAGGTGTGATAAATACCCACCAGGACACGCCGCATCCCCCACCTCAGAGGGGACAATACCTCAACCCCAACAATCCAACAGATCGTACAATTCTCCTCACCACTGAGGAAGAAATCCTTCTGCAAGCACGTACTCGTCAGTATCATGCATCCGCTGAGTCTCCTCCCATCCCTCCCGAGACAACCCCTACACCAACGGGACCCCCGTTGGTGATCCCTCGCCCTTCCGCCGAACCACTGCTTCGCATCCCTCACATCCCATTGCACAGGAATGTCCACAACCCACAGGCTAGGGAAACTCATAACTATAGTTTGGTAGATGACTTAGCACAATCCCTGGCTGCCATGTCAGTACTGGAAGTCCTACAGACTTGTCCTACTCAAGGGAAATCACTACTTTCCGCCTTGGGGGCAGTCGACCCTGCAGATACTCGACTCATCACCTTTGATCTTGACAGCGGAGAACCTCGTCTTCCCACCTTGATCGCTTTTCAAATACCAGTGAAAATACGGAACATCACAGTTCATCGGTGTATCATCGATTGAGGTGCATCTACATGCATCATGTCCAAAATAGTATGGCAGAAACTTGGTTCCCCGGAACTCATACCCTCTGCCATCACATTACGAGCTTATGACGGACGACCATCCTCTCCTGAAGGGCTCTTCCAAAATGTCCCCGTCGAACTCGGAGGCAAGACTATTCTCATCGATATCGAAGTAATCGACGCCCCGCTCAATTATAATATCTTGTTCGGTCGTAGCTACATGTACGCTATGAAAGCAGTGGCATCTTCCGTCTTTCGGACCATGATGTTCCCTCACAATGGGAAGATCGTTACCATTGACCAAGTCTCACATTATGAGCCTAACCCATCTGCCAACATCGATAACATTCTTCCTCTCATCCACACAAGCCAAGACGCATATCCACTCGTCGAGATGGGTCCTGGGATTTTTAAAGATCCATCCTTGTTAGGGACGTACAATGGAGAACCACCACTCCTTCATCCTGCTAATCAAGTATGCGTCATATCATCTAACGGAGCTCCCACAGAGGATACCCTTCCTCCTACAGAGGCTTCTATCATACTTGACGTCCCACTCATCGCAGAACCCCCCCCTCAAGAACCTCCTGGACACTCGTCGACCCCACCAGTCCACGATTCCACCTCTCCCCAAAGACATAGTCCAGTTTGGGAGACAGTTCCCCAACCTCTCACTCAAATTCCCTTCTTTTACCCTCCACCCGGTATCGAAGCTTTCTAGGTAGCCACAACGCTCACACTACCTAATATGGTATTAGCAATCCCAGTTTGGTATTTACACCCACCCGAGATGGTCCCTCGACCATCCCTTCCTCCCCAGGAAGGAATCCCCATGACGATTCCCATCCTTACCCCCACCACCACCCCACTCACTAACCCCCCTGCTACAGCTGGGGGCAGGAGAAAGAGGAAGGAGCCCACCGCTCCACTTCCTCCACGCATCCCACCACCTTGCACACTATGTGAGAAAGAGGACCACCAAACCAACAATTGTCCATCACTACCTGAATTACAGAATTTGATCCCCCTCAATCAAACTCCCCCAACACCCGCGACTACTGCTAGTCCCACCACTACCACCCACCCTTCCAGTAGTAAAGGGTTGATGACCAAATACGCTTGTGCTATATGTTCAAAATATGGCCATTATACCCATCATTGCCCAGCACTGCCACGCTTTCGGCAGACATTATCTGCCGTACGCCAGAACTTCCAGACCAACCCCAGTCCTGCTACGTCCTCCTCAACAAATATCATTGACATCCGTTATGTCACCACTTCAGTCAATGAACATATGAGATGCCCTTGCTCTCTCTGCGATTCATTAGCTCATTTTACATACCAGTGTCCTATGATCCTTGAATACAGACAACGTCAATTGACCCTGCTTCACCGACCCACAGCGGCGATGATTGACATTACCTCGTCACTAGAGGCTCTTCATATCATTTCTCCCGAACCTGAGGCACTCCCAACACCTCCATGGTTTTTAGATGACGTATCTGAGGATTCACCCCCCAACCCCCCCAACTCTCCCATTCATTCCCCTACTGACACTCTCCACCCAACCACCACGGGTACCCCTCAATACTTCAATATATGGTTTATGTCGAGTGAACCCTCACCATATCCTAACAATGTTCCCCCTGCTTCTTCACCAGGGGGCAACCACACGACCACTATCACCGAGATCACTCCTCATGACCCCTTGTATTCCCGGCGTTTCCAATGCGACGAGGAAATACTCGAAGAGATAAACCACTCGGACTCTCCCTGGGATGCGCTACACCATCGCGCACTCTTCTCTTCACAGGAAGCCTCCATGCCTCCTAACCAAAACCCCATTTACGCGATCGAAACCAAGGATTTTATCCCATCAGGGCTTGTCAACTGGTTCAAAAATCCCATTCCTGCCCCTGATGCTTTTGAATAAGGAAATATGGCCAACATTTCCCCCACCATTAAAATCGACATTTCCATTAAAAATGGCATCGTCGAAGAAATCACCATCGGAGCTGCTTGCACTCCTCGGGAAATCGCCGCATATAAAGCCCTCTTCCAGGAATATAGGGATATTTTCGCTTGGTCATACACAGAAATGCCTGGCCTCGATCCCTCTATTGTCGAACATCGCATCGACACCTAGCCCGACATTACACCTGTCCGCCAAAAACAACGACCGCTACACCCATCCAAAGCCGCGGCTATCAAAGCCGAAATTGACAAGTTACGCACTGTCGGGTTCATTTACCCCATCGCCTATACCTCATGGGTTTCAAACCCTGTACCCGTTAACAAAAAATAGGGTACTATCCGCGTTTGCACAGAATTTCGCGATCTCAATCATGCATGTCCCAAAGACAACTTTCCAACGCCTTTTATCGATCAAATTATCGATGACTGCGCAGGCCACGAGTCTCTCTCCTTTATGGACGGATTCTCCGGTTATAATCAAATTCAAATTCACCCCGCCGATCAATATAAAAACGCATTCACTACCCCGTGGGGTACTTTTGCATATCGTGTCATGCCTTTCGGCTTAAAGAATGCCGGCGCAACTTTCCAACGGGCTATGACATACATCTTTCACGATCTGGCCCACATCATCCTCGCCTACTTGGACGACCTCACAACTCGATCTAAGAAACACACCCAACATCTCGATGATTTACGAATCATCTTTCAACGCTATCGTCAGTACAACATCTGCTTGAATCCTCTCAAGTGTGTGTTCTGTGTCACCACAGGGCACCTCCTCGGTTTTATTGTTTCCCAAAGTGGTATTACCGTGGACCCCCTCAAAGTCCAAGCTATCACCGAAATTCCACCTCCACGGAATTTACGACAACTTCAGAGTCTACAGGGAAAAGCTAACTTTCTTAGATGCTTTGTCCCAGATTACGCCATACGTGCACACAATTTCCTTCGCTTACTACGTCACGACATCCCATTTCACTGGGACGACCACGCCCAATAGTCATTTGACGATCTTAAAGCAACGCTTTCAAATGCACCTTTAATTAGTGCACCTGATTATAATCACGACTATATCCTCTATGTATCAGCATCAGCTGTATCAGTAGCCGACGTCCTCGTCCAGCTCAGAGATGACAATCGTGAACATGTCATTTATTACGTTAGTAAAAACCTCTCAGGGCCACCCTTGAAGTATAAACACGAAGAGAAACTTGCTCTTGCAGTTGTCCTCGCAGTCTAGAAACTGCGCCATTACATTCTGCTTCGCACCACAAAGGTCGTCGTAGATTCCAACCCTATGCAATACTTGCTCAGCCATCGACAAGTTAACAACAAATTCGCTCGATGGATCATTATCCTTCAGGATTACGACCTCGAGTTCTCAACACCTAAAAGTAAGAAGGCCCTTGTTCTCGCCGAACTTGTCACAACCCTCCCCTCTGACACCACCAGTGCCCCCGTCAACACCGACTTTCCCGACGAACATCTCTTTTACATCACTTCGGATGATCCTTGGTACGGAGACCTTCTCATCTACCCCCGAACTCAAAAGTTCAGTAACCACCTTTCACGAGATGATCGTCGACGTATTCGCCATCAGGCCCCCCGCTACCTTCTCCTCGGAGATATCCTATACCGGCGGGGCGTCGACACCATTCTTCGTCGATGCCTGACTATTGACGAGGCCGATAGAGTCTTAAACGACTGCCACAGTGGCGCATGTGGGGGCCATCTTTCGGGTATATCCACTGCTCAAAATATTATCCGAGCCGGTTACTTTTGGCCTACCTTGTTTCATGATTGCATTCATGCCGTGAAACGGTGTGAGCAATGTCAGCTCTACGCCAACAAAGCCCGCACTCCCCCTGCTCTTCTTCACCCTGTCATTACTGCCGACCCTTTTTGTAAATGGGGCATCGACTTCATGAATTGTAATCCCCCCTCCAGCAATGGTCACAAATACATCGTTGTCACCGTTGATTACTTCACCAAATGGGCCGAAGCTATGCCCCCTTTCAACAACACCGCTGACACTGCAACACATTTTTTCTTTAACCACGTCATATCCCTCTTTGGAGTACCCCTCCAACTCGTTTCCGACCATGGGAAACACTTCGAGAATGAGATCTTCGTCGAACTCTCATCTCGGTTAGGCTTCTCTCACGAGTTTGCCTCACCATATTACCCTCAGTCTAACGGACAGGTCGAGACAGTTAACAAAGTCCTCAAGACCATGTTACAACGCACAATTAATAAACATAAAACCAATTGGCATCATATGTTATTTTCTGCGCTATGGGCTTACCGAACGACTGTGAAAACCGCTACTGGATTCACACCATTTCATTTAGTCCATGGGGTTGATGCCACTCTCCCCATCGAGTGCGAAATTCCCACCTTACGCACCGCAATTGAGCTATTACTTGACACTGCTCCAATGGAGCAGCGCTTGCTGAACTTAGAGTCTCTGGATGAAGATTTTCGATCTTCCTTACAGAACAACGAGGCAGCTAAGAAACGATCCAAGGCTACCTTTGATCGCCATGTCAACCTTCGATCATTCCACGAAGGCGACCTCGTCCTGGCTTACGATATCGCTCATGATACCTTTGTCCACGACAAATTTGAATCACTCTAGCATGGCCCATACATTATCCAACATTGCCTCAACAAAGGCGCATACATCCTGGCCTCCCCCGAAGGCCTCTCTCTCAAAGAACCCGTCAACAGGTTATACTTAAAGAAATTTTATGCTTAAAAGTAGTCATTCTACTTTAGGTTATTTCTTTTCTAGTGTTTTTAATCTTTTTTCTCCTCCCCTGACGTCTAAACTATCCTTTGTGCTATTGATAGATGCTTCCTCCACCAACCTACCACATCGGTTACGCCGACGGCGCCAGCCGTTGGACACAAAATCTCGCTTCGACTGCTTGGGCTCTTTACACCCCCTCACATGAAATGCTCCATTCGAGCGACATATGTTTGGGGTCAGCAACCAACAACCAAGCCGAATACCCTGTGGTCCTTGGCCTCTTGGCCGACACCCAACATCATCATATTCGTCACCTTAGCGTCTTCGTCGACTCTCAACTAGTTTTTCTCCAGCTCAACAATGTGTCCCGCGTCCGTGATCCTTGCCTCTTTCGCAAATACCTGGAGGTTAGGATTTTATCTCGACATTTTGATTCCATTACATTTACACATATTCCAAGGCAATTGAATCAAATTACAGATAACCTCTCTAATATTGTGTTAGACTGGCATATATCACATCAAGCTACCTCTACACATACATAAACATATCACAATCCTATCACAGCATATACATAGAATAGCCATCATCAAACCATTAACCAAAAACATGTAAACACCACATAGATCTCAAAAAGTATACTCATGTATATACGATAGGTCCAAAATGCCGTCTGAATGTTTACATACAAAAAATACACGTATCCGCAGGCCAATACAGCACCTCGGTGCAAAATGGGCTCACCATCCTATATACAAAAAATATATAAATACATCAAAATGCCTCAGAGCACCACTCACGGTGCCTCTAGCGCACCACCGCCTGCTCCTCTCTCAGGTGGTGGCGGCCCACTACCTCCTGCCCCACGAGGTGGTGGTCCAGCCCCTTCCGGCCTCTCCTGCCCCGGCGACAGTTGTCCGGTCGTCAGCGCAGAAACCACTGCTGCTGGTCGTACTATGGCCCGCCATGGTGGCGGCACCCCCACACACTACTCTAGGAAAGTCTCGTCCTGGATGCGAGACCATATGCCCTCAGGAACCTCCTGTAATATCATCTCCAGACGACGGCGTATGTCCTCATAATCAGCTCCGGCCGCCGCCGGAGGAGCATGTGATGGCCCAACACCAGGGTCATCAAACCGACGCCTCCTTGCTGCCCTCTCTGGCTCAGCGGGTCGCACCACGGCCTCATCACGCCGACGTCTCTCTCCTCACGGCGGTCTCTCTGGTGCTCGCTGCAACTCCACCTCACGTCCGCGAGGTGCCACATCTGCACATGCAAACAAACAACAGATAGTATCAACATCTATATCATATGCATATAGACTACGATCTCCAAATACCAAAAACATACACATAAGCACCAAACATACCTCGATGATAAAAAACCTCCCCGGGAGGTAGCACCATGTCCGGATCATCTTGGAAGTCCACCCCGACATAGGGGTAATGTAAGATCACCTGCGACATCTGCCGCCATACCTGCGTCGCCTCTGCAGAAAATAAGTGGCCACCTTCGCCACCACCATGGCGAAGCAAAACAGTCGACCACCACCTCAACTGCGGCTCTCACGCCCTAGGCGCCCCCAATAGAATCCTCGGGCGCAACATCGACACCCTCTCTAGAAACTAGGCCACTAGGATGGACCCGAAAGCAAACTCCCCTGTATCAGTAGACCGACAGTGGTCCAACTGCGCCACCATCCTCGCATGCAGCGTCAGCCCCCAAGCGAAACGCTCGCCGACCAACACTCTCTCCAGCACCAGAAGTTGGCCACCACTAATCCGTTGGGTCGCCAGTGACCCATACACTCGCACAATCATCGCTGCTATACATTGATGCACCAAGGAATCAATAGACGCAATGCTCACAACCATCCCGGACATAAAGTTCTGACCCGAACAATATCTCCGGCCAATCATCTCAAGCTGCGTACCCCTAGGCAGAACCGGCTCCACCGGTAGGGGCATTCCTTGAAAGGGAAGCCTAGTCAAGAAATATGCATCCTCCACCGCAGTGAAGGGGATCTGCTCTCCTCGCACGAGGAAGCAGTGCAGCTCCGGACTCCACATCTGGATCAGGAACTGTAAGAGATACTCCTGTGCCCGTATCAACAGGCACTCAAAGAACTTTAGCAACCCATAGGCTTCCAAAGTCGCACGCACACCTGGCCCCTCAATGGCCACAACATCTCGCAGTTGAGACCAGTCTCGCTCTCGCCACCCCACCGACATCGTCCCAATCGTCCACCTGCAGACACAACCCAAAGTCCTATATCAGCTCAAGAAACCATCAACAACATCAAAACAAACTCGTTTTTATACACCTAAACCTTTCCTCATAAGCGCGGTTTTACTACCCATAGGCGCGCACACATGCGCGCCTGTTCACTACACAAGTGCGCATCGGTGCACACCTTTTTGCTTCACAGGCGCGCTCCCAAGCGCACCTATTCACCATACAGGCGCACACCGATGCGCGCCTGTTCAACCTACAGACGCGCATTTGTGCGTGCCTGTTCAACCTACAGACGCGCACTTGTGCGCGCTTGTTCAACCCACAAGCGCGCCCTTAGAGCGCACCTTAAATCCTCTCTACCGCGCTCCCATGCACGTATATCCGGTAGACAGGCGCGCACACATGCGTGCCTATTATCGGATCGCCCGCGCATGTGGGGCCCATATCCCCTAAATGTCTCTGTATGGCCCCCCGTACAGCCCCTGCCCAAAAAATGAAATCATATTTCTATGCAGGATGATCAGACCACTAACCTGAAGCTCGCTAATCACCAATCGGATGCCTCACCCTCCCCGAATCTACAAATCTCCTCTGAAAACTGCTCGTCCAGTCACTATTGCAGCAAGTACAAATGAGGTAGCAATGTGGGCCTTACAGCTATATATAGGCTTTTTGCCAAACTTTCACTCACCATTCCGGGAGCCTACGGTGTCCATTTTTCAATCCGTCTTCAGCCACAGGATCAACATCCCGTCATCTACATCACAACAGTCCCTGAGTCTCTTTTCATCCTGAGCCCCAGGGGCACCTTTTTTCATACCATGGTCAGGTACGCATGCACATAGTCACACTATCAAATACATGCTCAGATCTTCGATTCTCTTCAGATATTGTTCACTTTGGGTATTTGGTTTTCATGTGTGTAGGTACTTGCTCATCATACATCGGCACAACCCCTTCAGGTATATACTCAGCACTGGCATGTAGTCTTTCCCGCTGTATCGCACTTACATTTCCAGTCACACCCTCTGATATTTGCCTCTAGGATCCCCATTCCCGTCTCTGCAGTACCCACACCTCCATTTGCATCTTCGGTACTGTTACCTGGTAGCACTCTTACCCACATGAGTTGTCCCATTCATAGAACCTTTTGACACTTTTGACACTCATGCTGTTTTTTCAAAACCCTTTAGGGATGGGAGTCCCGATAGTCTTTCATCATGTCGCGAATCAACCACATACTCCTTCTCCTCATTTTGCTATATTTCCCACACAGACTTCCATATTATCTCTTCTCAGTTCTATTTTTTTACCTGCACCTCCGCAGTATCATGAACCCTCCATTTCATCCACAATCAGTTTGCCCTTCTGCGAACCTATCTTCATTTCACCTACCTCATACAGAAACTCACCAATGGGGCCCCCCACCCTTCATTAGTTTTCCAAGAAAATTATGCCCTACATGGGCCACCCATATCACACTGGGGCACCTGTTTCTGTATTTGTACATTTCTCCCTAATTATTCGTTATTTATTGTACAAACACCTTTATTTTTTAGTCGTTACATTACCCTTTTTGTCGTCACCTTTGGCGACCTGCTTCCCTCTTTTTGGCCAGCCGCAACCCATGTCACCCTTGGTTGGAGCACTACTTATCATCTTCCCTTGCCCGACATCGTCTATATCTTCAGAGTATCCCACAGT
The DNA here is from genome assembly GCA_009831015.1 of Picea engelmannii. Lineage (NCBI taxonomy): Eukaryota > Viridiplantae > Streptophyta > Pinopsida > Pinales > Pinaceae > Picea > Picea engelmannii. Next base: position 45,577 of record ML819932.1, on the reverse strand, counting down.
TCACTTACCTCTACCCTCTGAATTTGTTCACCTTGTCCTGCCTCTGGCACAACTTATCACCGGTCTTGTTGTCCCCCTGACACTCGACCTCGTTACACGGTTGCGACCACTTTTTATCTCATACATCCTCCAACCAAGGGCAGTCTTGAGTCTTCCCACATCTTGACTTCATCCATGTACCTCTGCCACTTCCTCACCTTAGTAGATTTCACGAAGCCCTTTTCTTCGGGGAATCGCGTTCCCCTTTTGTCGACATCAACACAATTTTCCAGAAGGGCGACAGTGTCTTGATTCTCATTCTCCACTCAATGAGAGATCTCGGATGGCACATGGTGAAACACCATTGCTCCCTGCTGTCATTGACCCCCATAACATTCAACACCAACACTTTCTCATGTTACGGTGGGTCTTACTTTGCGACTATTGCAGTTATTCCTCTCATTTGCCGAAGACCTCTGAACTTGGCTGGGCTAGCAATGCCCACATAATCGCTGCTACTTATTACCGCGATCACTGCCTACTATTCAGAGTATGTTCATTTGCAGAATTGTCTTTTGCCTTTATCACCACCGCCCCTGAGGGCGCTGCAGTTGTCTACACCAATGCTTCAGTCATCTTTTTCAGAGTTACATGACACGAGCATGGGGCATGACCGCCTCGTTTGTACACAGTTTTATATTTTACACACCTCATGGAAGGTCGGGTCCTACCGGTTCCTTTTTCCTCCAACGGATCGCTCTGGAAAATCACACTATTACTCTCTCTTACAACAACATTCTCAGTAGAAGAAACATTGATGGATTTCGGCTATACGTGTGCTCCTAACCTCATCCATCAGGGGACATCTGTTATCACTGAAATTTTGTCCGCACACGGTTACAAGAACTCAGCATCGTCAAATAGCGATGAAGTCATTCATGGATCTGAATTAATACCACAACATTCAAAAAGGCCAAAAACTATACAAAGTAGTGAAAAATTGAAGAGCGCTTTGCAGACATTGGGTGCACGTGCGCATGCACGGAACATGAACGTAGAAATCGTGCACAGGCGCACGATGCGCGACTGTTAGTGCAAAAAGCCACACACCTGCTAAATGACACATTTATGGAAGTGGTCGGCCTCCCAACCACTTATGGTTCAGCTCCCAAGCCGATTTGACCCTCAAATCTGGACTGGATCCGACTGGTGGGCTGGTCAAAGACTTAATAATGCCCTAAATGGCCTCTTTTCACACTACAAAGCAGTTAAACAATAACCCATATGAATGCTATAAAAAGCCATGAATGCACCTCATTTTCTCAAGGAATTCAAAGTAATGTTATGCTGCCTATATTGTTTTGAGGACTCCATCCTTGACACAAGCATATTGGCACCATTACATTGGACAATCCACCTCACCATTGAGTGGATTTGTAAAGAGTT
>ML819932.1:0-44030 GCA_009831015.1 Picea engelmannii | reverse complement strand
CAATAGATCAACCTCAAACATTGGTGACATGGGTCTTTTGGTTCTTTTTGTTTCTATGTCCCTATGCTCATGATTTTAGTTTTTATTGCATCTATTAGTTTAATTCTTAATTGTAGTTTTTGTTTTCTTTCCCTAACTCTTTTCTCTACATCTGTCCTACTCAGCAGACCCAACTGAGCTTGCAAGCACCTCTATTCTGCTCACCAATGTGACAAAAGAGGTGCAACAATAAGGATATGCTATTTTAGTAATATAGCTTGTAATTAGAGCATTGCATAGATAACTACCACAATGCATAGAATACCTGCAAGGCATGACATTGAAATCATTGATAAGGCTAGTATTAGAGGGAGGGAGGATGCTATCATATCGACTTGGGGACTTGCACCCTAAAGCTAGTCTCTGTATTGACAAAACTTTTGATGCGAGCAATGCTTTATAAACCATCTCTATATGATGATTGCTATCCATTTGGGATTATTCACAGTTGATCTGAACTAAATTATTACATTTTTTGTTTTAGAAATCCTTAATGGAGTGAGAAATTTATAGTCATAACCCGCAGGGGAAATTTTAAAACATATCCTGAATTTAATTATTTAGGGTCCAAAATTTCTTGAGCTAGTTTTAGGGTTTTCCAAGCATTTTTTTGGTGTCCAAATGGATGGAAATGAATTTCAAGTAGTTACCGAACTGTATAATTTGTCAATATCTTTCCAATAGAGTATTACAATGAAGAAACAAAGTTAACATGCGGAAGTTACACTCCCAATGAGTTCAAAATTACTCTTTCCACTTCAATGCCATGTGTAGAGCTAGCAATTGATGGATTTCCAAGAAGGTTTTAGAAATATCCAAAGAATAAAAAAGAATAATCCTAATGGCCAAGAGAGGGTAAGAAAACCCTTGCTGAAAGAGGATGAAAGGTTTTAACTCCTATTATAATGTTCATATTCCATTGCTAAACACTGAGCAAGATGAGTAAGAGAGATATAGTAGAACAAAGAAGGAAACACAAATGATAGGACACTAGAGTATTAAAATATACTGTGACTTACTTCACACACTTAGTCAAACTCATATTTCAACCTCCAATAACTTCAACAGTAATGCAGTAAACTAAACAACATTCTACTGTAGTTTATGAGCATAAATACATTGGCTAACCGAACTGAAAAATTAGCAACGGAAATTAAATAAACAATAGACAAAATTCACACTTATTTGACACAACAAATTTATGGGCAATGCCCCTAGAAAAATCCCAAACGGAAAACCAACCAAGTAGAGATTCTTCTTATTGAGCTCGCATGAAAATTTTTGAGTTTACAACAACAATGTTTTTCAACAAACAATGACAGTACTTATCTCACTCTCCAAGCACAATATCCTCCTCGAAAATAGTGCCAAAGATGTCTTGAAAAATGTGTCACTATTGTACAACATGTACGACCCTGTATAGTGAGCAACAACTCCAAAATCTCCGTCGAAAAGTGTGCCAGAGCTCTGCTATACTTTCAATATAGATTGTATGGATTCTTCCTACAAAAAATGCCGAAAAAATCATGCCCTTATCTCCTGCCTCGATTTTTGTGCAAAAAAAAAACTATATGACTGCTAAATCCATATTGTACAACCTCCTTTAATGTTATACGATACTTCTTTCATAAACAATGAGTTTCTTGGGATGCGTGCCCCCTATTCTCCTTCAGAAGCATGCTAATCCTCCTTTGCCGCTCCTCCATTCCTCTCAACTCAAAATCTCTGGGAAAATGTGACTCTTCACTTTCCCTCTCAACCTCTCCTTGAAAAGTGCACCTCATCTCCCTCAAATACTACCTTTATTTACTTATTAATGAATAACTTCCCTAACCCTAGATATCCAAAGAGATATATTGTCAAGATCATATCTTTCCCTCTTGAGATCAGTGGTCGTGAATTAATCTTTCGTTGAGTTCACTTAAATCAGTTAAGTGACCCAAACTTCATAAAGTTAATTTTACCCATTAAATATTAAAATACCCTAACTGCACTTTATAGAGTCACTTTATAAACTGACTTTATAAACTCACTTAAGAGAGATATTTGCTCGATCACTTCTATATGCTGGGCACTGCTAATGCAGAAGTACCTCCGAGCTACAAAAACTAACACTCCCTCTTAGCGAGGGACGTACTTCTGGAACATCCACTTGAATCTTCCTCCAACCCCATCATCTCATCTGCTGATGTAGCTGCTCCCTCTTAACTAGAAGCCTTTGCTCCCACTGAACTGGAAACTATTGTTGCTACCTACGTTTAACTCTGATCTACAGACTTGTCTATCCAAGGCATGGTCTTAGGAGTCTCCTCACTCCTCTGAGCATCCAAATGTGTCATATCATACCGGGTGAGTCCTCTGAGAGTACTAGAAGAAGCTTGAGTCCTTACTATCAACTCACTCTTCCGATCAACCTGCTCACTCTCGAACACTGACATAGATTATGAATCCAAGAATCCACTAGATCCAACCACATGTTGTCCAAGAAATCTATATAATCTATCATGTTGGACACCAAACAATACTGCTATGTTAGGAGTATCTCCCCCTGGATATGGAAACACCAATCCATGAAAGAAAAAAACTCCACATCCATCAACCTCCAAAACTGACACTAAGAGTAAATTTACTGGTAGCTCTGGAACAAACAACACCTCAACCAACTCCAGAAAACCTTCTGAATCTAGTTGGAATCGCGTCCAACCCCCTTCACTGCAAGTCTGGTGCTAGCCCCAGAACCCACATAGTAGTTTGAGTCTATCTCTGAGAAACTAAGGAACACCGACCTCATTCCCGTCATATACCGAGATGCACCACTGTCCACAAACCACACTCCAATGTCCTCGAACTCTGCACTACCATTGCATGAAAGACCAATCATTAGAGAAAATTCCCTCTTGAGCTTCTCAGTGAACTCAACAACCTTAGATGATGCTAATACCTATGGCTCCTACTTATTCTTCTTGCTCGAACATTGACTAGCATAGTGGCCAATATTGTGACATGCAAATCATTTCACTTTGTTCATGTCCTTTTTCTTGTCTTTGCTCTTTCCCATAAGAGAAACATTCTGATTGTCTGCACCACCCTATGCCTTCTCCTGATTTCTACTCTGAGATCCCTCTCGGATCTCCTCCCGAGTGAGAAAAAGATTGACACCTTTCTGAAGCATCTCGAATTTCATGAGAAATTGAAAGATTGGGAAGAGTGAAAGCTTTAGAAAGGGAACCCCAATAACCAATTTTCTTAGCGCTTGTTGAAAGTGGAAGAAAAGGTTGATATCAAGCCTTAAGAGGGTGAGGTAGATGTAGTTAAGTTAAATTGTTGGTTGTAGAAGTTAAAAGTCTATTTTAATGTGCATAATGTACAAGAGGAGCTACAACTAATTATTTTCTGAAGTCCAACTAGAAGAGCATTGATTTGGTTGGAAAGCTACTTTGAGACACTTATGCTGAGAGAGACCTGCCAATAACCCCCTTAAGTGGGATCTATTCAAGGACCTCTTGAAGGGTCAATGCTAACTTATCGGGTTTGAAGAGGACGATGATTTGGTGGCACTACTACCGTGAATGACAAGGAAAAAGTGTTAAGTGTACACTTAGAAGTGCTTCCAAGAAGGATGAAACGAAGAAGAGGAAAGGGAAAAAAATAAGAACATTGCCGCCACTACACATGTGAAAGAACCCTAACAACCATTGTGACCATTGCAATATTGATGCTCATACCAAAGAAAACTGTTGGAAGTACATCTAGATTTGAATCCAAGAACCACAAATACGAACAATGCAAGATGAAGAATATTCTAGGCATGGAGTAGGTAAGGAGATGGAAAGTAAATCAGATTTGGACAAGAACTTTTTTTGCATGTGTGGAAGGAGGTGAACCTGAACAACTCCATCATAGTGACGAAAGGGAGATGATGAAGTTGTTTCATATTAAGATTTAGATAAAGAAGAGTAAGGTGGATGCTTTGTTCGATTTTGATTCGTAGGACATCCTCATTGTAAAGGCCTTGATAAGTATGCTTGGTTTAGAGGTGGATGATCATCCCTGTCTATACATCTTAGGTTTGTTGCAGGAAAAGTGCCCTACTCAATAGATAGGGGTTCTCTCCGATGTAAGGTCCCAATTATACTTCACATTGTTTGGAGTAGGAGACCCATTCGAATTCTAGTCCAGTTTCCATTACTTTAAATGAGGGATGATTATGGAATGCATAATGTAGTATGCTATTATCCTATGTGCAATATGCAAGCCAATCTAACCTATCCTAGATAAGAGAAGAATTTAACCAACAGATACAAGATTATTTTGATATCTTGTAGATATTTCAGAAAATAAAATCTATTTAAGAAATATAGAAACACATAAGCATGAATAGAGGTGTAAAGTAGAAAACTCTGTTAAAACACTACCATTCAAAATCTCCTATTTTCTTTCCGAAGAAATCTTTGTTGAAAACCCATCGAATACTTCCCCATGATCCATGGATAGTAAGTGGGGTAAATCGTCGCCCCAAGGAGCATGAGAGTCGAATCCGTGACCTCCCTGACTTCGGGGGAGAGTATGCACATCTGGCATCAAGATCAATTGAGCTAACCCTTGGGGCTCACAATCTCCTATCTACCAACTCAAGGTAACATATTAGATGAGCAAGACAGATTGAGAATCATAAAAGTATTGCAGAATAGTCAACAATAAACTAATACGGCCTCATAGTGGTATTAATGACAACATAAACACAAGAAAAATTTCTCAACATCTAGAACATGACACCAATGCTCTTCAAAAATGGCCTTGAGGGCTTCTTCTCATTATAATTCTAAAAAAGTTCTCTAATTTACAATTAGAAAAAAGCCCCTTCTACAGTGAATTCATGGGCTAATAAATCCTTCAGGATATAATTACTTCTTGGGACTTCTTGATTTCCCTTTTGGCGGTTATAACCTTTCAACTTCCTGGTCCTTAATTCTTTCTTAAAGACTATATGAGATTACACTTTATTTACAAAATGATTATCGTCAACTTTGTTTCTTGTCTTGAACATATGTGGCCCAATTTTTATGTTGGGATGAATACGTAGGATATGTATGAAAATCAATTGCTCAAAAGAGACTTCATACAATATTAACTCTCTAGGTACGGTCCCCATCTTTCTTTTTAAGGTGATTAAGAAAGAATTAATCAGATTTATCTATTTAGAAGGGTCAAGATTGTGTTCCTTTAGAATTTCTTTAGTAATTTTGGGAGTCTTTCCAATTACACTCCCTTTATTTTTTATGTTGTCTTATAGCCCACTCAAAATATTTTCCATTGGTTTAGGTGCACCCATATATCCTAATCATGGTAGATGACATCTCTCAATGACTTTCTCCGAAGCAAGGTACATGCATTTGTAGTTGTTCACCGAGGCTATGATATTTGACAAAGTTGCATATTTTAGTTAGATTTATTTCTCTATCATTTTTGGTAGAGGCTTTGGTGCATCCTTCTTTCAGTTTTCCACTTGTTCATCACATCCATGCTGAGTTGGAATCCATATAACACTACTTTCTTATCTTTGATTTTTTCTGAATATGCGAGGAATTGAATAGCGATATCTTGGAACTCCTTAAGATTTGTATACATTTGTTTATGGGCCATGTTGAGCTCATCTTGCAGTTCAAAGGCACAAGCCTTGAACTTTTCCAAGTTGGTCATATCGCCTTTATAATGGGCTACTTATTGTTCCAACTTTCATATTCTCAACCTATATTCTTCTACTTCTTGGGCCATGTTTATGATGTTCAATTTTAAGGCCTAAGAAAATGCAACCCTTGTAGATGTTGTAGAAATTGGATCTCCTATAGTATCATCCTCTAGAGGTGTTTCAATTATGACCATGAGTTCGGGGACTCTTAGTAGCTTCAACCTTCTATGTGATTGCTTAACTATTCCACCCCTTTCTTTGTCAAAAATGAAAGAGTTGAGCACTGCTACTCTATTCGACCTGGAAGGAGTAAATTATCCCAATGGGAAATGTCCCCCTGTCACAGTAGTTCCAAGCGTGCCATATCAAGTCTCCAGAGGACTAGTGTCCATTGGTTCTGTGCCTCTTGCCTCTTCCTACTTTCTTCCTCCCTTTTCCTCCCATTTTCTTCTTCTTTTCTCTTTCTTTCCTCGTCCCGTTGAAGCTTTAGTGCTTTCACTTCTTTTTCTAACCTATCATTTTCTGTTTCCATCGCTACTATTGTTGCAATAGTTTCCCTTTCCATTCTTTCTTTCTCAACTTGTTTTTTCTCCATTCTCTCTTTTTCTACATGTTCTTTTTTTTTTGTCCTTCTTGGGTCGCGAGCAGTTGCCCATCTTAAAGGTTTCCTCATCCAAAGATAAGGTTCTTCTATATATTTCTTCCTCTTGTCATAACTCATTTTGGTAAGGCCATTTGTACTTGTAGGTTTAACAATGCTAGCTGACCACATCTTGGGGATTGTGCCTTCTGAACCTCTCTTCACCAAAATGGAAAGTGGCCAAAGTCTCGGCTTTAGCTATTGCTTCTTTAACATCTTAAAGATGTAGGCTCCCATGTTGAAAGGTAGTGGAGGCCACAAGGATTTCTTATCTTAAGAAAGCCCCACTCCGACTCTGTGCACAAAGGTTTGGTAGGGCACTTCCAAGTTCCTGTAATGGCAACTTATCGGGAATGAACTTTGGGAGCAAATGAGAAACTTTGATAGCTTTGAAAACTATGATGTATGTTCCTCTGTCAATGTCATACCAATCACTAATTCTCCAATTTCCTACATGGCTTTGTATGACATGCACTTTGTGGGGGCACAAAAGATCAACTAATAAAGTGGAACTACAAATTGCTTGCAAATTTGCATGTAATGAATTCTATATCGGTGCTCCCACAATTTTTGACAAGAAATGTGAATGGGAGCCTCACTCCACTGCCACTACTAGTGCATTCCATGGAAATGGTCAACCACACAGGTAATATATAGAAGGTATGATGACATAAAGAACATTGGGTGTGTGCTTGGGGCTATATGCTTGGCCTTGAAGATGACTTGGCCCAGGGAGATTAAAAAAATGCCATATTGGTTGAAAATGGTGTCTGTTTGTGTGATTGCATATATTATTGGGACCCAAGACTCCTTGAATTGAGTGGCATCCTCCTCCCCATATAACTTGTGTTAGCTTTGATATCTTAGGAGGTACTCTGCATGTTTTGTCTTGTATGTAGAAGTGACCTTGCATTTGCACTAGTAGGCACTTGACTTTGCAATAGGTGTTTTATAAAGTTGTAATAAAGTGACTCTTATGTTAAAGTGACTTTTTTGTAAAGTGACCTATTATTTTATTAAAGTGACTTTATGTCATAAAGTGCACTTATGCCATAAAGTGGAAAATAACTTTAGTAAGTTTAATTGATTTATTTTGGAGGGAATGAATCATGTCCCTTGATCTTGTAAAGGAAAGATTAGATTTTGGCCATTGGATTTAGGGATGGGGAAGGTGAAAAGTCATTTTCAGATTATAAGAGTAAGCCTAAGGTAGTGTGTAAGACAAGTCAAGAGAAATTTGAGAGAGATAGGAAGAGAAGTGTATGCAACAAATTTTGCGTGGATTCCAAGAGAATTTGGGCACAAATCCCAAGACAAGTTTATGTAATAAATTGCTGAAGCGCACAGATGAGTGGGAGGCCGTACTATACAGATCCATACAGGTTGTTCAACAAAAAAAGAGGGCACAAAAATCGAGGAAGCTTGTGGAAGTTTTGAGTTTTTTCTTACTGTAGAAAAGTCGTACAGATATGATCGTACAACAATAGGTTGACACATTTTTTGAGGTGTTGTTTCTTAGTTGGGCCGTACATGTCGTACATATTGTGGCACAATTTTCAAGGTAGAATTTGGGGACTGTTGTGGGTGTCTGCAAGTGAGTTTAACTTGCATTTATCTTGCTGCCAAATGTATTACTGCCATCACTTTTGTACTTCCTGAAGCAGATAATAAATTTCTCTTGGTGGGTTTTCCCATTCTGGGTTTGTCCCTAGTTGGTTGCCAAAATTTGAGTGTGCACATGTGTTTTGTGACTGTTGTTCAATGTTATTTTCCATTGCTAGTTACTAGTAATGTGTGTTTTTACTTATGATATAGCTCGTTAATACATATCAGAGTTCATTTAAGACAAAAATTTGTGTTTACTAAGTGTTTGAAAAAATTCCTAAATGAGTTAGAGTGCTTTTGTTACTGATTTTCTACATGGTATCAGAGCAGGTGCTATGAGTTACAATGAGCAGTGTTATTTTTGGCAGGGATTTGAAAGGAGGAAACTTGGTTGTTTTTTTTCTATTGGACAGTTAAGAGGAAAATGGCTGCTTGCATCAGATATGAGGATCGGTTGGAAGAGATTTCTAACTACTTGCAATGGAAAGTTAGAATGTCAACTGTTCTCAGGGAGAACAAACTTTGGAGCTTTGTCATCACTATAGTAGTTGTTCCCACAACAAACCCTATTTCTTTGGATGTACATGAGGGAAAGGAAGCCAAAGCTCATAGGATTATTTTGGATGGAGTGAAGGACCACCTTATTTCACACTAGGCTGAGAAGAAAACAACTTATGCGATGTGGGAGACACTGAAAAACTTGTATGAGGGGAATAATGAAAATTGGAAGATGACCTTAAAGGACAAGTTGCATGATACTAAGATGGCTAAGGGTGAGAGTGTGGAATCCTATCTTACTCGGGTAACACATGTGAAAGATGAGTTGGCTATAGTTGGGGAGGTCATCTCAGATTCAAAGCTGGTAAGGATAGCCTTGAAAGGCTTCACCAAGGAATGGGAAGTCTTCATGAAGTGTGTGGTGGGTCAGGAACATCTTCTAGATTGGAGTAGACTATGGGACAATTTCACTCTGGAGTAGATCTAAGAAGGATCTTAGAGAAATGGACAGAAAGGAGATGGAGCTGCTGAAGAGGATGTTTCTCTTGTGACAAAGAGAAAAAGTAAGAAGCATGCAAGTTCCAGGAAAGACTTGAGTGAATTTAGATGTTTCGTCTACAACCAATATGGACACCGTGTAGCCCAGTGTCCAAAGAGGAAGAAGAAGAGGAAGGAGAAGGAGGGGCGAGTTGCAACAACAAAAACAATAGAGGACTTTTCATACAAATTTGATAAGGAATTCTCATTGGTCACTCTCGTGTCAAGTGTCAGGAGTATTGGATTTGTGCGTCACAATAGATGGATCATTAACAGTGGAACCTCATGTCATATGAGAGGAATATGGCGTATATTCCTCAATATCACAGAGACAGGTCCAGACTGGATAGTTAAAAGTGAAGGGGGAATGACACAGGTATTACGTGGAGTTGGAAGGGTTAGATTCCAACTCGATTTTGGAGAAATCCTAGTGGTTGATGGAGTTCTGTTTGTTCCAGGGATGAGGGTTAACATGCTCTTAGTGTCATCCTTGGAAGATGTGGGATATGCAACATTGTTCAAGAGTGGACATGTCTTTATCTACAGAGAGGGAGTAGATCCAGTTGAGCCACAATTGATTGGTGATCAGGTTGATATGTTGTACATTGTGCAAGGACGACCTATAGTTGGAGATTCAGAGTCAGATGAAGAGCAGGAGGCTCTTGAGACTGCAGTGGGCCCAAGGATTTAGTGTCAAAATCCGAGGGAAGAAAGGGAGTTTCTTCAAGTTAGCACCGGTAGGAGGTTCAACTAGTGTGAGTGGACAGAAGCTCAGGGTGGGAGAGTGGATTCTCCTAGGATCTTAGGGTTCAAAGTGGTTTCCTGGAGGAGGTCTTCAGGTTCAAGTTCCGTGCACGTGTTGAGGTTGGCTCCAGGTTCAGAGGGAGCTCCTACTGCGAACAATGTGATGGAATTGAGGACATGAAAAACTGATGGTGATGGCAGTGAGTACCTCCCTCGCTAAGAGGGAGTGTTAGCTTTTATAGCTCAGGAGGTACTCCACATGTTTTGACTTGTATGCATAAGTGACCTTGCATTTGCACTACTAGGCACTTCACTTTGTAATAGGTGTTTTATAACGCTGTAATAAAGTGACTTTTTTTGTAAAGTGACCTATTATTTTATTAAAGTGACTTTATGTTGCAAAGTGCACTTATGCCATAAAGTGGAAAATAACTTTAGTAAATGTAAGTGGTTTATTTTGGATGGAATGAATCATGTCCTTTGATCTTGTAAATGCAAGATTATATCTTGGCATTGGATTTAGGGATGGGGAAGGTGAAAAGTCATTTTCAGATTATAAGAGTAAGCCTAGGGTAGTGCGCAAGACAAGTCAAGAAAAATTTGAGAGAGATAGGAAGAGAAGTGTATGCAACAGATTTGGCATGGATTCCAAGAGAATTTGGGCACAAATCCTAAGACAAATTGCTGAAGCACACAACTGAGTGGGAGGCCGTACTGTACGGATATGTATAGGTCGTACAACATAAAAAGAAGGAATAGAATAAAAGGCATATTGTGGCATGTTTTTCGAGGCAGTTTTGAGTTTTTTCTTGCTGCAGAAAAGCCATACAGATCTGACCATACAACAACAAGTTGACACATTTTTCGAGGTGTTGTTTCTTAGCTGGGCCATACAAACCGTACAGAATGTGGTACGGTTTTCAAGGCAGAATTTGGGGACTATTGTGGGTGTATGCAAGTGAGTTTAACTTGCGTTTCTCTTGCTGCCAAATGTATTACTGCTCTTTCTTTTGTACTTCCTGAAGCAGATAATAAATTTCTCTTGGTGGGTTTCCCCATTCTAGGGTTTTCCTTGGCTGGTTGCCAAAATATGAGTGTGCACATGTGTTTTGTGACTATTGTTCATTATTATTTTCCGCTGCTAGTTGCTTAGTAATGTGTGTTTATGTTTATGATATAGCTGAATGTGGGTTAATACATATCAGAGTTCATTTAAGTCATAAATCTGTGTTTACTAAGTGTTTGACAAAAGTCCTAAATGAGTTAGAGTGATTTTGTTACTGATTTTCTACAACCTACTGATGAGGGCCACTGTAATCTTGAAAGGAGTCCTTAAAAAGCTTGTAGGGTACATTCTTGTTCGTTTGGCCTTGAAGGCTTTGGGGATCACCTACCAACTCTTCATGAGGTCCCTGTTGTTCAGAGGGAACTGTAGCATCTAGTTGTCATCAAGTTCTACTTCATCTAGTAGGAATTTGTAACATACATCTAAGGTCGATGTTTGAAATGAAGCATTGACTTTGTTGTTGGCATCTATGATCAATTGATTATCAATATCTGCTCGGTCGATGAGCTAGGGAATGACCTTTGCACAAGGAAATACAACAGGTCTAGTAGCCACTTTGTGAAGTTGTGATTTGTTTTTAGATTGGTATACACCAACGTCAAGGTTGGTTTCATTGGAGAAGAGTGGCAACACCGAAAATGTCTCTTCTTTGAACATTCAATACAAATCTCCCATCTTTAGACTATCCCTGCATCCATGCAACATCTAGTGTCTCCATAGATGGCCCATGAATGCCAATGTCTACTTCTAGCTTTGTAGCTTTGTCCTAGTCATGGCTTAGCTCAATTACTTGTTCCTTTTGTTTCCTAGATATTTTAGAGGACATGTTTGAGTCACGTAACTCATCCATTTCAACAACATGCAACATTAGTGATGTTATATATAAAATAAAAACAAAATGCTTCTCTAAGAGAGATCCTTCTAAAATAGAGAAATAAGGGAAATGAGTAGGGTTCTTATCTTCAATGTTAGGTTTTTCAGGGGAATTCCCATCATTGTGTTTAGCCGTTTTGATTATATCCTTTGTAGAGATGGTGGGTTAAACACTTGAAACGCTGGTACGGGGCGATGGTAACCAAAAAAGTGGGAAGATCAAAGGAAACATGCATGGATATTCCCCATTCACTTGAATCTTTGTACCTTTCTAGCTTTTGTGCTCAAAGTTTACTTTGGGTTTCACGTTAAAAAGCCACATCTAATTTTAGTCATGTGAAAGCTGAAAATTGCCCCTCTTGTTAGAGAAAAGTCGTGGGTTGGGTTGGCCGGTGCACATGGGAAATCACAGTTTGTTTTCGTGGTGCCCCACTCATCGATTTCTAGAAGGTTTACGAGATATCCCCATGGTAGCCCATTTGATAGTGGCCAAAAGAGGTTTGTTGTATAAAACTGGGACTTGGGGGTTTGAGCTTCGTAGTGAATATTCTTAATTGAAAGGAGATCAACTGGATAATATTTTTGTATTGAATAGTCACGTGAGAAAGAAATTTGAGAAGCGTTGTGTAGCACATATGCAAAACCTTTGAAGTCACGACACGTCGTAGGAAAAACTGCTTTCTCCTTGAGGGCCAGCCAATATCTTGTGGTTAATGATGGGAAATCGTTTATCATCAATGCACATAAGGGAATGTCTATGATCACTTTGGTGAGTGCCCACGAAGCTAAGTGATTGATCATCTCAAAGTTAGAAGCATGTACTACTCTTCTTGAGATAGAACCATAAAGACATTGAATTAGTGGGTGTGAACACATCCTTGGAAGGATGTATGAATGAACATACATGTCCATTGGAAGGATGTATGAATGAACATACATGTCCATTGGAAGACTTTGCAAGAATATAAAGAAGTATTCCATTAGTTAAAATGTAAGCCACCCAGAGAGGGAAGTGGATCACAAGATATAATCATTGAAATAATTTATTTTACCAAACATAGAACCATATAGGCAATGCATATTTGAATCATTTATGGGAAGAACTAGTCAAATGATTTGTTGGAAGAGAGAGTTATAACGTTGAGTACCTCACCTTGTGGGTCACTTGTTATATTGGTACCCAAGAATGATGGAACTTGGAGAATGTGCATTGAATACAAAGCTTTTAATAAGATTATCCTCATGAATCGATACTTGTTTTCCATTGCTAATGACGTATTGGACCAATGACAACATGCAAAATAATTCACTAAATTGGACCCAAAATCTTGGTATCATCAAGTGAAAATCAAGGAAGAAGACACTTTGAAGACCATCATCTAGTTAAGGCAAGGTCTATACAAATGGTTACGATGCCTTTATTTTGAGTAATGCACCAACTATTTTTATGCATCTAATAAATGATATGTTACGCCTATCATAGATTCATTTGTCATATTATATTTATATGACATCTTAATTTTTGGTTCTACCTGGGAAGAACATATTTTACATTTAAAGTAGGTATTGGAGACACCAAGGAAACACCAATTGTTGGCAAACATTAAATGTGATCTTGCCAAGTAATTGTTTCTATACTTGGGGCATGTGATTGGTGGAGATGATTTGAATATTGATCCTACAAATTTGGAGGCCAACCTTAAATGGACCACTTTAACAATGTCACTAGAGTTAGGAGTTTTGTAGGAGCTATCCAATATTTAAGGAAGTTTATAGCATCATTTTTAGTTGTGGCACCACCATTTCATGTTGTTGTAGTGAATGACAAGAGTTATTTGTGGGGTAAGAGTTGTTGATGCTCGAAATGAAATTCTGTCACAACATTCGAAAACACACTTGTAGGGATCGCAAGGGGAAAAGTGGGGATGGAAATTCAAGATATGCTTAAAACCTTAAACTTGCTAACTATGAGGTTAGCTCTATTAGTCAACAAGTTAGTGGAGAATTTCCCCTTAAGGGTAATATTCCTTTGATTATGTGGGTAAATTTTAGAGTGTGCCTTGTGTTAGTAATCGATTCCCTCAAATGCCAACTTAGAATGAAATCCTGGCTATAAAACAAGTATATAACTTAAATTTTAATGCATGGAATCCACTAATGATTATGAACAAGAGGAAAATATCGATTGTCAATCAATTAAGGCGATAATAACAATTTGAATTAAGATGTTGTTGGAAAATGGAAAATCAAATTGCAGATATATTGTGTAATGAATAATAAATTGTAAACTGAAATTATAAAGTTTATCACTCGTTTCAGTTTCTTATGAATGTGGACAACTGATCATACTCATCTAATGCAACGTGTATATACACAACATTTACAAAAAGAACAAAAGTTAAGGGTGCTTGCAAGTTGAAACAGGAAAAAGGGCAAAGTAAATAAAATACATAGAGACATATGCTTGTAGGTGTATCCAATAATTATTTATCAAAAACAAGTTTTTTGTACAACCAATAGTAACATAGAAAGTCCTAACTATCGACATGGCTTTCAGTGAAAAGGTTTTTTATGAGACCATATGATGTTTACACTAATGGAATGCCAAACGAGATGAAGCTTTGGGTAGCGTCAAACCCTTACTAACCCCACACTTAAATTGTCTAAAGGGTATTTGTATACATGGTAGTGTTAGTCATAATAGACATTATTAGAGAAATCCATTTATGAATAAAATAAATATAATTTACCTCCAGAGGAATGCAATTCTGTTCTTATCCTAATGTTGGAATTTAGATTGTATCCTGCCTACCTGCCTTTGCTATCATTGTTAGCTATTGAAGACTAAGAGAATGAACTTAGATATGATGCAAGCAACATGAAAAATCTATACCTACTCTCTCTTTCTCCCCCATGAGACATGTCCTCCTCCTCTTTATAGAACACTGAGTGAGTAGGTGAATAATGATCTCTGTCTCTTCGTTTTCCTTCATAAATTAATTTATGGAGCACTTTAATGCTGAATTTAGAAAGTAGGAATTTGAAAGAACAAATAGGTTGAACACTTGGGTCCCTAGGTCAACTAAGGCTTTGACTTACTAGTGTGCACTTTTCCTCATGTTTGTGGTTCACACATGATAATTTCAACGATCATTTATTAGCCTATTTTCTTCTTTTCAAAATTGAAAACATGAAGATATAAAAGACCATTTGCTTTCCCCCTCTCTCTCTCTCACACACACACACACACACACACACACATTTAAGTCTAACTGTCAATTGCTATCCACTCTCACTCATTTGCTATATAAGTCTAAAAAATAATAACATAGTCATGATAAAAATATACACAATATCCATCAAAATGTACCATCTAGATGTCCAAAATACTTATAACTATTGGTGTAATTAGCAAAATATATCAGAAGTTTCGATGTGTCAATTACAATATTTATTTGGGCATAGATTTCTTATGATAAATTTCCTCATACAAGGCTTTGTTAATCTCAATCACAATTCCATCATAAGTTGGGATTAAAGTCCACTTGTAAATCTCATCCAATGACTTAATAGTGGGGTGTCGATTAACGAATGATAAGGCCAAGATACATTGTAGAGGTTTATGCAAATAGTTGAATTAAGTAACCAATAGAACATAATTAAACATTCAAACATTACATGCATACAAAATATAAAGTGGTTAAGGAACCTCATGAGTAGTTGGAATTATAAATGAAATATGATGAGGTAAGACTCAACAAGGTGAGGTCTTGTCACTTGTTGGTAAACAAATTCAACCCAGTGTTGTCATTTCCAACCACTTGCTAATCATTTTTAGGATCAATAAAACTTTTACATTGACATACATTTCTCTTTTACTTCATCTTTGGATATATCATTCTTTGATAAGTTAACGAGATCATTTCTAAAGTTAGTATGCAAACCCATATGATTTTTTAGGCTATTATAGTATGTGCTTGTAGGAATGTGAATTAATACTCTAGGTTAAAATCACATGGACATGTATACATTTATATGCCAGATTGTATTACATATATAGGTTGCGAATGGCCATTTCCAACACACTAAATAACTCTATTATGGTTGTAATTCCATATTACAAACATAGTTTACCTATCCATAAAACCTTTAGGCATATATCACATCGAAAGAGTAGATGTAAGCAAACTTTGAAAGGATTGAGCACTCGCAACTCAAATTATGACTGATAAACAAAAGTGAGATGAAGATTTAGATCCCCAACATACACCTGCAACATTGTATTCGCATTATATAATGAGTGGAAATCCTTAACGAGGATGCTATAATTCTTCCTTCATATTTGTTTCAATCAAACATCTACAAGAAAGGGGGACTCTTTAGTTTCGATATCACCCATTGTCACCAGAGTAACTAGAATGTAAAGAGGCAAAGTTTGCCATGATTTCTTTATAGCTAATCATACTATGTTTTATAACTAATGAGTAAACCCCCATTCACAGTGACAATATGCCCAAAATTTTCATTATAATATAGTTGAAAATGATCTCAACAAATTCTCTTTAGTGCTAAGGTAGGCTCATCAAAGAAAGTTTTAAAGGTAGGGTTGTTGTGGATTGTTTTTGGGCCACGACCAAAAAAGAAAAAATGGGGACTTTTGACCATAGTCAACCCCAAAAATTTAGTATTGAGGACCAATGAAATCATAGGTCAAGGCATGAGAGTTTTGAACCCTAATCGTGGCCAACAAGATCACATACAAGTTTGGGTTAAGAGAGGAATACAAATATATCTATATGCAAAAGAAAATACTAGTTGGATCGAATGGATGGAATGTTTAATGGGGTTTTCACGCTGCTCATAAAAATCCAAAACTACTATCACTCAAGCAAGCCATATGGAAATTAAGGTGGATATAATTCTATTCTAACGCATTGAAGGTTACCCTATTGTCATTAATCTTAGAATCACATCACAGAGTTTTGTCTATGGAGGCCTTCCTCTGTTCTAGATTTTGCTTTTTCAAACCTTGAATTACTTCCAACAAATCATATTCTCTTAAACAACTACCACAATGAATGAAAACTCAAATTAAATGATAAATATTAGTTCTCATCTTAGCTTTGATAACTACAAAGCCAAGCTTGATCATATAACTTAAACTTTCACTCTTCCCCACAATAATTTTCATATAGTTGGATGGATAAAATTGGGGCACCACTGCATGCAAGGAAGGGTTGAATGTTACACGCTCAAAAAATGTTGAATCAACCTCTTATAGCTCGATGGAGAGCATAATGGTAAACCAAGATAAAAAATGATGAATGAAAGCAAGTATTGAGATACAAGGGTTTTTCTCTTTACACATCCACGATTGGATGTATATCAACAATCATAATCCATTTTCCAAATTCAATATTTCAAATCCACCTTTGCTAATGTACGGTGTTTGTAACGTATTCCATTCCCTTGTCCTTTTTCAATGTTTATAACATTGCAATGCATCAACTAATTATAAGGTTTGAATGGTGGCCCTCCATATGTCATGTGACCATGATAAGATTGCTTTGCTAATGACTTCATTGCCATACATACGTTTTAGAGTAAACCTTCAGCTCAGAACCTTTAGCAGATATACTATACTAATCCATTTGCAAGTGATCAAGAAAAAATGAGTTAACATGTGGAAGCATACCAATCAAACATTATCACATCTATTATTGCAATCAACTTGTAAGTATCATGGTTAAATATCATCCCCATAAAAGACTGATATAAAATTGCATTAACATTCTGCAATGAATCATTTACATAATCATCCATGAAACATCAATCATAAATAGGGTGAATAGATGTTAGATATGAAGTAGAAATCGACAAAAACAACATAAGTCCCATTATCAAAATCCAGGTAACATTGGCTTATTTGGAAAACCATGCATTAATAGAATTCAATTAATCTTAGTGCACACTAGGACGATACCCTTTATCCTAATGGGTGATTTGGGTTAGATGATTGCAATCATAGGTGATAGTAAACATTTTAGGACTCCATAATCATCTTGGAATTTTTTTATAGGTATGCTTTTCTTGTTGCAAAAGTTCACAATTGTATGTCAATAATTTTTGAGGTCAACGTTTGGCCACCAATCAAGCATGTTGGTTCCAACAATGTGTGGACCTTTGAATCTCTGGTTCCACAACATAAACTTGGGTTGTTTGTTGGGAAAATTTGATTCATAAATGAGGGACTTATAGCCCTCTCACTTCACCAACATGGATCCTTTGCGGAAGTATATTTTTGATATCTCTTTCTAACTTGTATAGAGTGTTATGCCTTCAGAAATATCTATGTTCTCTACATGGGTCTTTGTTCTTTTGATGGCCGTAAAGTCTTTGTTCTCAATGTATCCTCTGCTCCAAATGTTTGGCTAATTCCTTCTATGTGCAACCTACTGACAATGTAATCGAAAGTCTATGTTCTCAATCTTATACAGAGAGCTTTGTCTGGACAAAGGCTACTAGGCCTCTATTTGCAGTGAAGCATACCTCTCTTCTTCTCTTGGTTGCAACCTACACACTGTTAGAAATAAAGGGATGTGCTCATTTTTCCATAGACAATATAACAATATTGTCACCCAACCATAGGCACAAAGGTCACCCTTGAGCACCTTAACCTTGATAGATAGAATAATTCTGGTAGCAGACCAATAGACAACCAAGGCTAGCGCACCTTTCTCCAAAAGTAGCGCACCAAGCAAGAATAACCAGAAACCAAGCAGAAAGTGCAAACCATAACCAAGAGAAAGTGCAAACCATAACCAAGAGAAAGTGCAAACCATAACCAAGAGAAAGTCCAACCAAAACCAAAATTCCAGTTGCAATAGCTACAACTGCACTCCCTCTCTAAACTTGCACACCACTAGTCCTGATGCAGTTGTGAGAGTGAGAGTGAAAAATAAGCTCTAGCGCCCTCTATTTATACTGCTCTATCTCACTTGACTCGATCGACTTCTCTTTCTAGAGGCTAATAAATCAATATTAAATATTCTCTTGAGCCGACTTGTCTCCTAGGGTTATTATCCAACGTTTTAGGGTTTCTCTTGCTTCCTAGAATATTATAGTCTTGTCAAAGGTTACACGTGGAGGTTAATACCTCCCACAGATACCATAATATCAACACTCGCTCCTAGCTAGGGAGGTATTAAAGGTAATGGTCTTGAGAAAAAATAAACCATTCAACCAATAACATTATCATAGCCACACATGCTATCTGATGATCACGTAGATCAACTCACGAGCAACATCATCACTATCAATATCATCTGATAACATAAACTGCATCATCTCTAGAAGCCATACTCCATCTGAGTAATCGAGCATGATGCTGAATAAGTCACTCACTCCATAGAGTGATGCAAGAACCATTCTTCTAATCCAGACATATGTCCTAAAATAATAACTGTTCCAATAGATGCTGGAAGCCACGCCATGGACTACAAGGACTATTCTTATAATTCAGACATACGTCCTAGAAGAATGATTGTCTTGGACCATTTTCCCTCCGGCACTACTGTGAACTCAGGGAAAATGTCTGTCCTGTACCAATATCTCCACTTTGGTCACTACTGTGAACTCAAGGAGACAAACCATTCTTATAATCTGGACATATGTCCTAGAAGAATAACTGTCCATGGTACATCAACAATCTGTCAACTTGGACCATTCTCCACGGGGAGAATGTCTTTCCACCAGTAATCAGTCCTACCTAGACCATTCTTCGCTTGAATAATGTCTATCCATTAGAAAACTAACTATCCATCTAGCTGGAAATCATCTCCAACACTAGTGGTAGTCTCCATGGCAATCAAAACAATGCCATTCAATAGAAAAAAACTGTGTCTATCCATAGTAGTACACAACTACTATCCAGTGGTACAAAACCACACCTAGTAGCACATGAGTAATAACCAATGACACATAGTCACTACTAGTGGAACACATCCACCACAGTAGCATACAACTAATGTCCAAAGACATACAATCTCCACAACAATCATATCATCTGATATCAACCTGCATAAAAATATAATGATACAAACCGAGTCATTTGGGCCATTCTTCCACTCACATCTGGGAGATATGGAAGAGCATATGCCCTCAGAAAGTAAAACATCAGCCATGGGATATCTGGACTATTCTTCCCAAGCATAGAAGAATAACTATCCCTGATTTCTGAGCTTGGGCCATTCCCCCGATACTAATCATAATGAAACCTAAAGAGAATGAGTCTGCCCTAGGGAATGCCTGTCCTTGATTGCTGAACCTAGACCATTCACTTAACTGGGCCATTCCTCTGACACTAATCACAGTGAAAACTGGAGAGAATGAGTATGCCCTAGGGAATGACTGTCCAGACCATTTCCTACAGAAATGATTGTCCTGCACCAACCTCCAAAATGGACTATTCTTCGAAACTGCTCACAACTGTTAACTTTGAAAGAATGACTACCTGACGAGGAAGACCATTCTACTTGACCACTACTCAGAGTGAATGCCAAGAAGAATGATTGTCCTAGACCATTCCTCCACACTAGCCACAAGGGGAATCGCTGTCTATGGTACATCAACAATCTATCAGACCATTTTCATTACGAAAATGACTGTCCGATCTGGACCATTTTCCGAACTGAAAAATGTGTGTCCGTCAGAAATCTTAGGCCACTTTCCAGATTGGAAGGTGACTGCCCAACCTGGACCAATTTCCAAACTGGAAAATGACTACCCATAAATAACATATCAGTTCTCCCTCCCAACCTAGGAGTAATATCTTCCTTTTTCAATAAGGAAGTCGTATCCACGAGCCCTAGATTGTCCCTTAAATACACAATCTTTTCATCTTGAATAGAGGTTTTACCAAAATATATGCTATTTTCTCATCTGTGGAGATATACCGAAGAACCACTTCTCCCCTCTGGACTTTATCATGGAGAATACAATTCTTGATCTCAATGTTCTTCGGCCTGTCATGGAACACCAGGTTCTCTGAAAGCTTCACATAGCTCTGATCATCACAATATATCACAGTCAAATTCAACACTTGATCAGACAGTCCAAAAACCAACTTGCAGAGACAGACTGCTTATGTACAAGCATCACAAACTATAATATACTCTGCTTCTGTAGTGCTGAGTGCGACAGACTTATGTTTCCTGCTAGCCCATAACATTGTGGCAAAGCTCAAACTGAAATATATCCAAGTAGCACTTCTTCTATCATTTGCACTCCATGCCCAATCTAAATCGATAAATACATGTATATGTTTATCATAACTCAAACATCCCACAAGGAAAATATCTGGCTAAGTATTCTCCAAATATATTAATGAGCCAATCAATTGTCCATACAAAGACAGGTCTACTGAATCAAAGTCTCTCAACTTCTTCATATCTGTCATCATGGGAGTTTCCATGGATTTGCAATCCATCATCCCTAACTTCTGAAGAACCATTTCAATATACTTCCTCTGTCATAGGAAGTTTTAACCATGCTCTGCTGTACATGAGAGGCTATGGACCAAGTTTTCTTGAATCCATACAAGGTCTTCTTCCATATGCATACAAGGGTCTCTTTCTGGTATACCTCAAAACCTTGAGGTTGCTTTGCATACACTTCTTCTTCAATTACTCTATTGAGAAGAACAATATTAACATTCATCTGATGTAAACTCCAACCCATGGATACTACATGAGATATAATGGCTCAGGTAGAGGTATATCTGGTTACTATAATAAGTTGCCATCGTAGTCTTCTCCCTCTTACTGCGAGAACACTCTAGCCCTGAGTCTCACCTTGTATCTATCAACGCTTAAGTTTTTTCCACAATTTCTCACATACCTTGTTCTTCATCACAACTTCCTTCCATTCCTTCTTCTTGATTGCTTCTAGTGGGTTCAAACTGGTTCAATTGGTTGTTTTGACTTTTCTTTCTTTCTTGGAATCTTCATGTTCTTCCTCATGTTTATCTTCAATGTTGGAGTCCATGGGATCTTCTATAGATTACATGCCCTTCTTTCCTGAAGGCTCCAACCTTCTACCATAGGAACATAAATGTAGATGGACAACCAAGGATATTCAAGGCTTCTTTTCGAAGAAGACTTCTTCTAGAGTCAAACTGAACACGTGCTGCTTATCATGGCTGATACTTCCAATGAAGAACATGGACATATACTTCATGGTATTCATAGATTCTTCAATGGATATTATCGTTGGAGATTAGCTCCCTCCTAATACCAACTTCATGCCTGAATGAGAAATATGCATGCTCTTCTTTTGGAATTCTGTGATCATCTCCTTCCATCTGAGAGAGTCCATGCTTCCGTCTACTGCATCTCTCTTTTATTTCTACAAAGTGTCACAACCTTGTTTTGGTTTCCTTTTTATTTCTGACTTCTTTCGAGTCTGACTCCTCTAAGTCTCTTTCAGTTTGTTTCTATCTGTTCTGATTGCTTCCCATCTGGTAGTTGTGCCATCCTTATAAACTTCTTCTATGCCAACTTCTGCAAGGATTGTTCATCAAACAAATTTCACAAGGGTACCTACCCAGAACAAGAGCAACAAGAACAAACATGAATATGTGTCTAGAGGAGATGTTAGTTCAACTTGTGAACACGTACAATAAGAATCTATATCAACAGTACTCATATGCAATCGAGTATTCATTGCACCTAGCGATAATAGAATCTTTCAAAGACTTCTTTCAAAATTTGTAATGTAGTAACTATCACCTTTGATATACACAAATTTGAAGCTTAACAATTTAATCAAACATGGAACCTGAAGCCTTAACTGCTATGGAGGGTGCACTTGTTCTTCTGAATGCGCTGGATCCAAGATTACACCTTGGACAAGATCTCTAGTACTTTCCCTGCAAACACACTCATGTTTTGCTAGATGATATAACTTATATGGCATATACAAGTGCATACCTTTGAAACCTTGTAGCATCGTCCAACTTGTCTTCCAATCTAAAACTAGATACCATGTTGACAAGAAGAGATTAGAAACTCAATATTTAAGTGAGATCGATAACCAACAAGGCTAAACAAATACTTTGAATCTCTATTCTATGAGTTGATCCCAAAGCCTCCGTTCTAGAGGCTCATAGTCTGTATACACCAATGTCACTCTTTTGTCCAAGTGCATACACCACACTTTTCTCACTATTTTGTTTAAGCTCTATCAGATTGGTTTTGTTGCATGGCTCCAAGGAAATATGGTTATGCTCCTTGTTCTTCAATGGCAGGTGAGTCTACTCAAAATTGGGTACAAGGCTATGCTCCATATTGCAATTCCGGGGAAAGTAATACAAAGATGAATCATAAGTCAAATTTTGATGAGAGATTTTACATCATGCCTACACTATTAGACCTGCAAGTTTGCTCCATCCATCATTCAACAATAAGAAACATGATTCATTTTTTAAATGCATCCACAACATTTCTATTCAAAACTTCTTTAGGTCGTTGTGCCCACTACTTTCCAAAAATGCTCAAATACTTTTTAAAGTTTGACCATCAACTTTTCAACACAAAAATGGAGGTATATCTATATAAAACATATTCATGTTTAGATATAGAACATTATATGTGAAGGATTTATTGGTGATATTATCAGTTTAAATCTCTTCCAATTTGTGTCAAGATAATATCTCAAACCCCTTCTTTAACTTTATTGCCTCTCCCTAAGGATGGAATATACAATTTTCCTTCATTGGGCCATATGCTCCATTTATCTGATGGCATACAAGATTTGATTCCTTAAATGCAACCAAAATGTGAATACTAGAATTAAGACTTGTTTTCAGTGGTATCTCCCCTTGCTATTCAAAAAAATTCTAAAATATTGAGGTTGGGTTAGCACTTGATTTCCCCAGATTGATTGAAGAGAGCATATGTCTGTTAGTGTCCAACTCATTCTTGTACAACTCCCAACAACCATGTAGACCGTCGTACGGTCGCATACGACATGTGAGCCATAAATACCGAGGTAATAGATAAACTGTCCAAACCAATGAGGAATCGACCTAGTGAGAGTGAATTTCGACCTAGGTAAGCTCATAAGTGAGGTAGCAAGGGATTTGACCCAGTTAAGCTCATAAGTGAGAAGTCAACTTAGAGGGAAGATAAAATCGCCCAATAGCTATAAAAAAACAAAATTAACAACTTCTTATTTAATTGCAACAACTAAAACCTAAGAGCCATAGATCTCAATGCTTAGAGTGGAATGGACGATCCGAGTTGGTTGTCTGTTGGGATTAGTAGCACGATGGCCAAAATGGATTATCATAGAAATTAACACTACCATATATTCATAATTTACTAGGACAATTCTTTAACCAGAGTTGAAAGAATAATTCCATCACATAGTGATCACAATAAAACTAACATTGAACACAAATTTCACCCTGGAAATCCAAATAGGAAAACTAGTTTCAAATGAGGCTCAATATTTCATTCAATTATCTTTGGTTACACTGCCATTAATCCTTCTCTCCTTGGCTAAAAAGACACTTTGGGAATGAAAGTACAAGAGGAAATAGGGGGAGTTGAGGAAATGGGAAGGACAACAAGTTGACCTTTTGTTTCCCATTCCTCACTCTTCACTCCTATTTCATTTTTTATATTTCATTTATTTCTTGGATTTTCTTTCTCTTTTGTTTTATTCACTTTACATTTGTATTGTTTTACAATGTTTGAATAACCTTCATAAATTTCCAAATTAAACTTACACGTACTGAGTCTTACACCCATTCATAAGGTCAAATCCCTTTCGGATCAAAATTAGAGTCAAAGTTTATACAAATTCATTCACAGTAGTGAAATAGATACCAAAACTCTTACTCATCCCTAAAAAAATTCAAGAAATGTGCAGAGCTAAGTTAATGTTATGCAATGGACAAAGAAAAGGGATTAGGAAGGGCTGGGAAACCTAAATAGTGTCGTTAAACATTTTACCTTCCCAAGACGAACATTATAAACCCCTCACTTATTTTTTATTTGCTTCATGATGTAAACATGCCATGTCATAGACTAAGAATCCATGTTAAAGATAAACAATAGATTTTTGTAAGTAAATCAAGGCAATGTTGTTTGAGGTTTTATTCTTTGTACATTACTCTTCTAGGGAATTTGATGTAATGAATGCAACACAATTAAACTAACACAAAGAAAAAAAAAGGTGGAAAATAATGAATGCATATGCATAATTATGAAAGCTAGCAACTAAGCTTGAATTTACAACACAAAAGAAATGAAAAAGATGTTGGAATAAAGACAAAATAAGAAATAATGTAGAAAATCGAAATTTTAAAAATCATTTTTTTTTTGTTTTGTTTAAATTATTTACAACACAAAGAATATGCTTGCTTTTCATGGAAGGTACCATTTACAATGTTGGAAGTCATCTTGCTCTATACATGCAAAGCAAATTTTGACCCTACCTATGAAATACATTTTAACATGAAGGGAAGGAAATGAGAAGTCTATACGAATAGTTAAACCTAAGCCACTGTTTAGGGCTGAGAAGATGCCAATGAAACATCTTAAGAGGAAAATCTTGGTTATCATGGAAATTTCAAAAGAATTGAGCCGAGAGTCCCAAATTCTATCATGAAGGATGGACTTGGAAATTAGGTTTACTCTCCATTTCTGAGGATGAACAATAGACATTTTGCAAGAAACATGATAATTGCTGCTAACTTCAAACAATATTTTATTGTCCTCTTGGGCATATGATGGAAACTAGGTAGCATGAATATCTATCTCAGCTTTAACAAGACAGTCAAAGCAACTAATTTCTTCAATAAAAGACTCAATACACTCATCATAAATTGGAGGAGAATTTGGGTCAAAGGGAACAAACTCCGTGGTTATGACACTCATAAAAAGTTGGAGCTTTCATTAAGACAATTTTAAGCTGGAAAACAATTAGCTTGACATTCTTCTTGTCTTCAAAAGTATTGAGCTTAACCTTTGAGAAATAATCTTTGGAAGAAAAATAGTTCTGATTGGATTTATCATTCATAACTTTAAGCATTTGGTCACTTCCTAGAAGGAATAAAGAATCATCCCATGGGTCGGTTCCTAAGGGATCATCATAAAAACAATCTTGATGACCATTTGTAAAAGATTCTAGCACTGTTGTTGGGTTACCATGAGTAATTATATGAGAGTGTTGATCATACTTGGAATAGTGATGGAGATGGAATACCTTATGGTCATCTCCTTTGCCAAGAGAATCATGATTAAGTTTCCCACTTTCAAACAAAACTAGGTCTCAACATTGATCATGCTTGAACAAATCATCTGCCATTGTCAAATTGAAGGCTAGTAGTTTCTACATCAAGTTCTGAATCCACTTCTCCATAGTCAAGGACATCAAGCTCCAATGGATTATCGAGAACAAAATTTTGTAAGGTATTCTCGTTGTTGGATGTTTGGATTTTCCCTTAAAAAATATCATCCTTAAGTAAAACAACATTTTGTAGACTTTGGAGAGGAAGACTATTGACGATGTGGGTAATGATATTGGTATGAGTATCGATAGTGGTAGTATGTGGGATAAGAGTACCATTGATTTGGACAATACCAACTTGGAAAAGGGTTTAATCAAAGGGGAAAATATTACATAGATCCTGATGCAAAGATGGATTGTAAATGATAGAACCATCGACTCAAGAATCATGTGTAAGCTTTCGCTTATGATATGAGCCGGATTTAAGATCATCAATTGTATTTCTAATCGTTTGAAGGACTTTGGTATTTGGGAATGATCACGCATTAAAGAAGAATTCTCACCGACTTTTTTCCACTTTTTTCTCACATTTACTTAGCATAGCAAGTCTTTTTGCCTCTGAGAACCTATCACAAGTATGAGGGTTATGGTGCTTATCACAAAAATCACACCATGGGAGAACTAATGAATGGTTGAATTCAGACCCTGAATCAAATTTTGTCTTGAAGAGAAAAAAAAGTGCTTCCAATCAGGAACGTAACGCTTGAGGAGACACTTGAACCATTGAGTAGCTTTCCCATGAAGTGCGTGGGGAAAAATGAATACCATAAGTGAAGGATAAGATATTTTCTTCGAAAAATAGTAGTCCATGAAGCTCCATTTGAGTCTTCATGAGGACCACCTTTAAATTGGGGAAGAACTTTGACCAAACACCATACTTTTGGACAATAATTCGAAAAATTTGGCGTACTACATGGTATTAAAGTTGGCCACCAAACATATGTCATGATTGTCCACAGTTAAAGAGTCATTTGAGGTAAAGCTCATGGCTAGCAAATCATTAAGAATTAGGATCATAGAGACGAGATTCTTCATGATAGATATAAAAGGTTAAAGAGATTCTAACCTTAGTTAGTACCCAATATGGTTGCCATTTATGTTGATGATTGGAAATAAGTTTTGGTACAACTTTTAAAAACACCTTTGTATGGATCTCAAAGAGAACAATGGGAATGGAAACATGGGATCTACTTAAAGTCCTAAACTTGCTAACTATGAAGTTAGATATATTAGTCAACAAATTAATGGAGTTTCCCCCTCAATAGTATTAATCTTCTGATTATGTGTGGGTAAATTTTAGCATGTGCCTTATGTTAGTAATTGATTCCCTTAGATGCTTACGTAGAATGCAAGTCTAGCTTTAAAACATCTATATAAAATAAATTTTAATGCAAATAATATACTAATGATTATGAACAATAATCAAATATTGTTGGTCAAACAATTAAGGCTATATCATTAACAATATGAATTAAGATGTTGCTAGAAAATGCAGAATTAGATTGCAGATATAC
Source organism: Picea engelmannii (assembly GCA_009831015.1). Classification (NCBI taxonomy): domain Eukaryota; kingdom Viridiplantae; phylum Streptophyta; class Pinopsida; order Pinales; family Pinaceae; genus Picea; species Picea engelmannii. The sequence goes on along the minus strand of ML819932.1, from coordinate 16,470 downwards.
TATGTAATGCATAATATTTTTTAGATGCAAGAATAAACTTAAGTTAAATATGAAACAAAACCAAAATTGTATAGTTGATCGCTAGATTCAGTGTCTTATGAATGTGAGACAATTGATCATACTTATATAAAGCAACATGTATATACACAACAATAACGAAAAACCAAAAGTTAAGGGTGCTTGCAAGATGAAACAAGAAAAGTGACAAATCAAGTAAAATGGAGAGAGATGGATGTTTGCAAGTACACTCAATAATTTTATATTCATAAATAAGTTTTTTGTACATCCAATCCAATAACAAACTAGAAATTCCCAACAATTGACATATCTTTTATTAAACATGATGTTTAAGAGACCATATGTTATTTACACCAATGTAAGGCTAAGCAGGATGAAGCTCTAGGTCACATAGAGCCTTCATTAACCCCACACTTAGATTGTCTGAAGGGTATTTGCATTCATGGGAGTGTTAATAGACATTAGTAAAGAAATACACTGATGAATCAAATAAACATAATTTACCTCCAAAAGGAAGAATTTTTTCTCTCATCCTAATGCTAGACCTTAGATTGGTTTGCGAGCCATTGCTAGTAATGTTATGCTATTGAAGACCGAGAGAATGAGCTTAAACATGATGCAAGTAGAAAAACAAAACTATACATGCTCTCTCTTTCTCCCCCTTCTTTCTCCCCCTTGAGATAGGGCCTCCTCTTTATAGAAGGTTGAATGGGAAGGTGAACAATCACCTATGTATTTTGGCTTTCCTATAGAAATGAATTTATGGAATAATTTGATTTAAATTTAGAAAACATGAATTTGAAAGGAAAAATAGGTCAAACACTTGGGTCCCTAGGTTGAATACACATTGGACTCACTACTAAACACTTTTCCTTAAGTCTATGGTTCACACAAAATAGTTTCTATCATAATTTATTAGCCTATTTTCTTCATTTCAAAAGCAAACATGAACAAATAAAATACCATTTTCCTACACAACGTTTATATATGTGTGTCAAACTATTCACTACTATCCACTTTCACTCACTGACTATATAAGTCTAAAATATAATAACACAGTCTTGATATATATATATATATATATATATATATATATATATATATATATATATATATATATATATATATATATATATATATATATATAAAATTGTTTGTGTACCTAGCAAAATATATTAGAAACTTCAATGCATCAACTACAATACTTCACAAGGCATAGATATTTTATGATAAATTTCCTCACAAATAGATTTGTTAATATGAATCACTGAGTGATATTCATTTGGGACATGAGTTCACTCCCACAACTCATCCAACGACTTAATGGTGGGGTGTTCATCAACAACTTGTAATGCCAAGATACCCCATAGGGGCTGTTGCAATTCACTGATTCAAGTAACCAATAAAACATAATTCAACCTTAAAACATTACATGCATGCAAAAGATCAAGTGGTCAAAAAACCTCATGAGAAACTGGTGGGATTATAAATGACATAGGATGAGGTAAGACAAGTCTTGGTATCCGTTGGTAAATAATTTCAATCTAGGTTTGTTATTTCCAACCACTTGCTAATAATTTTAGGATTAATAAAGCTTTTACATTGACAAACACTTCTCTTTTACTTCATATTTGGATACATCATTCTTTGATATGCTAACAAGATCATTTCTAAACATAGCATGAAAACCCATATGATTTTCTAGGCTGTAATAGTATGTGCATGTAGGAATGTGAATTAATACTCTAGGTTAAAATCACATACATAAGTGTATATTTATATGTTGAATTAGCTTACATATACATGTGAATGGCCATTTCCAACACACTAAATAACTCTAGTATGACTGTAATATCACATTACAAACAAAGTTTATCTATTCCTAAAACCTCCCTGCATAGATCACATCGAAAGAGTAGATGCAAGCAAACTTTTATATGTTGGATTAGCTTACATATACATGTGAATGACCATTTCATGTTGAATTTTTAATGCTTAGCTCAAGGACATGTAGTTTCTTTCAATTTAGCATGAACTTGAACCATAAACAATGCAACAATACAATATACAATAGCTGTAATAACCAAGATCACAAGAAGAATAACCATGCACAAGACACAATAAGTTATCCTGGGAAAACCCTTCTCAAACAAGGGAAAAACCCTAACAATCCTTTGCTATAGAGTCAAGAGAAGATCACCATTTCACCACAAACCCTAGCGCACACAATAGGGTGCTCTATGACCAATAAAGTTAGCGCCTGAGAGAAGTGCACACTAAATTTCAGATCTCCACAATGTGTTATGAGAGAATGAGATATGATCCACAATGGGGATGTATCTCTCCTATAAATACATAACCTAACTCATCAATAGATGTGTCTATTGGAACAATAGGGATGAATTGTACAACTAAATAATATAATTAATATTTTACACAATATTAATTATCTTTACATGGTGGGGCCGACTTGTACCCTTCACAATACAAAATTAGGGTTTCAAAATAATATTACTCTTAGAAAATATAGCAAGGATCTCTCACACATCCTCTAGTTCTCTACCACTAGGGACAAGTTCACATGTGCTCAACCACATGGAAATCACTCTCAATAGATCAACTCAACTAAATCCATAGGAGTACGAACTGGAGAGCCATATCAAGTCGATTCAACTAAGTCAATATGAGTCTGAAAGGAGACCATATCAAGTCATCTCAACTCAGTCCAAAGGAGAACGACAAGAGGCCACACACATCATCTCAACTCAGTCCATAGGAGTATGACTCACCCATCACATGGGAGTTCTCACAGATCATCTTAACTTAGTCAAGAGTAGTACGATCTGTAGAATGTCTCATGAAGCTGTAATCATCAACACTCCCTCTCAACTAAGGAGGCTTTCTCCACTAGGCCAAGTCTCTCACGGAAGTACTCGAACTTCGTCCTGTCAAGCAGTTTGGTGAAGACATCTGCAACTTTCTCTTGTGTAGAAAGGTATTGCATGTGTACTTCTTTCCTCTGCACCATATCTCTGATGTAATGGTATTTAATCTCGACCTGTTTCGATATATCATGAAACACATGATTCTATGAGATCTTCACACAACTCTGGTTATTGCAATGGATAACGGTGGAATCCATTTCATGTCCAAATAAGTCTGCAAGGATCTTGCGAAGCTGCACTGCTTCGCGGACTGCCACACATAATGCAATGTACTCTACTTCTGCCGTACTCAAAGCCACAGAAGTATGTTTCTTGCTGCACCAGGAAACCATGGCAGATCCCAAAGTAAAACAACAACCGAAGGTGCTCTTCTGGTCCACTGCGCTCCTTTCCCAATCTACATCGGCATATCCCTGAAATCTCATGTCTACACTGGAGGAATATCTCAGTCCATAACCAACTGTGCCTTGTAAATATCTCAACACATGCTTCGTTGCTATCCAGTGTGTCTGTCTCGATTGACTCATAAACTGACTGAGTACACTCACTGCTGGAGTTAACCAAATACATCAATGATCCAATCAGCTGTCTGTAAAGATGTGGATCAATCTCGCATGAATCGAAGGAAGTCTTGCTTAGTTTCTTCAGATTCATCACCATCAATGTAGGCATGGGCTTGCAGTCTTTCATCCTGAATTTCTTCAATATCTCAACTGTGTATTTCCCCTGACTCAAGAGAATCTCATCAGTCCTCTACCACACTTCTAGTCCCAAGAAGTAGTGCAGCATACCAAGGTCCTTCATCTCGAATTCAGAAGCCGATGCACACTTTCATTCAATAATAAGGCTTTCTGAATTGGTGAGGAATAAGTCATCAACATATAGGACCAAAATCAGGCACTCATCAACAACAATGTTGTAGTATAGTTTTGGATCAAGAACACTCTTGCTGAAGCCCAAACTCATCAAGTATCCATCAATCTTCTCATACCATGCACGAGGTGCCTAATTTAGTCCATACATGACTTTCTTCAACCTGCACACATGAGACTACTTCTCATGTATCACGAATCCATATGGATGATCGATGTAAACTTCTTCCTCAATCTCACCATTGAGAAAGACTGTCTTCACATCCATCTGATGTAGTCTCCAACCCATGGATGCAGCAAGGGAAATAATTGTACAGATGGAAGTGTATCAGATAACATGAGAAAATGTCTCCTCATAATCTATTCCCTCCACCTGAGAGAATCCTCTAGCCACAAATCTCACTTTGTACTTCTTGACACTTCCATCAACTGCATGTTTGATCTTATAGATCCACTTGGAAGTCACTACAAAATTCCCTTTCGGTCTCAAAACAATATCCCACACATAATTCTTCATGATGGATTGATACTCTTCAGTCATGGCATCTTTCCAAATTTGCTGACTTGTTGCTTCTCCATGACAAGAAGGCTCAGTATCGATGATGTGGCTCATAGATGAAACATAGATAAAAAATCTATGTGGTCTCTTTCTCTCTTGGAATGTACCACGAGGAGCTGCATGTCCCTTTGCTTCTTGCAGAGTCTGTTGAGCCCATGCAAGCCTCTTCTAGCCTACTGCAATGTCTTTGGGAACATCAACTGGAGCTACGGGATCAATTGGATCAGTAACTGTCTCCCTCTAAACTGCTGAATGGGGAGAAGGTATTGTCTCTTCTTTCTTCTTGCTGTCAATCTCCATATGAGATTCTCTAGATCTTTGGAAGGCTCTCTTCCTCAAAGGTGACATCTATGTTAACTTCAATTTGTCTATGACCAAGGATGTAGATCCAATATGGTTTCAAAGATTCACTGTACCCCAAAAATGTACTCTTTCTGCCTCCTGCAGAGTCTCATAAAGAAACCTTTTGTCCACAAGTTCTTCTAGCTCTACTTTATTCTTAATTAGTTTGACTCTCTTTGAGTCAAGTGACTCTCTCTGAAGTTGAAAACATATGTTCTGGAGGAAATTTGTGACGTCATCCTTTTTTTGTGTTGCTATCCTAGAGACATCCCATGCCTTCTCAAGTCCTCTACTACCTCTACATTACTAAGCAAGGAGAAATATGGGTTCTCGTACCAGGGATCATGGCCCTTCAATAAAATAAGAAATATGGCCTCCCGTACTAGGATAATAACCAAGATGGCCTCCCATAGGGATAATAACCAAAATGGCCTCCTGTACTAGGATAATAACCAACCAAGAATAATTGGACTCCTGTACCAGGGATAATGGTCCAAGTTATGAGGGCTCCCATACTAGGGATAATACTCTTTATTATAAAATGCAAGCTATTACAGAGTAACGATGAAATCAAATAAGGAATATAGTACACAACTTAACTTAGTCTACAATCACACTCAATATTGCTTTTGGTCCTCTTGAGAAGGCTAAGATAGAGAAGAACTCATCGTTGTTCTTGCTTGCATTCCTTGAATTCTTTTGAGGTGGCTTTTGATCAACATGTTTCTTTCCTTTCTTCCACAAAGGACAATGATTCACATAGTGACAAGGGATTGATCATGATGGGAACTTTGTACATCAATGGCTTTGACATCATCTATCTTCCATTCATCCTTCTCTTCATCAGCTGTTGTTTCTGGTAGAGTTTATTCTATCAACTTCAATAGGTCACTCTCTCTTCTAGAGTTATGTGTAATCTTGACTTTCAGGAGCTGAGTTGCTTGATTCATCAAGTTTATCTTCCGCCAAGATGGCTTGCAGATTCTTCACAAACCCTAATGGCTAGGCTATAAGCCCTAGCGTTTCGTTGGAATTATGACTGCCAACAAGAATCCTTGGAGAGTCAAAGGAACCCCAACAAGATGAAAAATTCACCAACGACCTGCATAAACCCTAGAAGCCGAAATCTGCAGAAACCCTAGAAATTGTAGGGCTGAAAATCCAAACTTCTTCAATTTTTGATCTGAAAGTTGCAGGTGATGCATGTTGGGTATGTGTTATATTCTTTGCATGTGTGTGTGTGGGCGCGTCAGATATGACAATTGTGTCTGACGATCCCTCGCACTAGTGCTCTGTTTGTGCCGTGTGCGCCAAGTGCTTTCCTAGGGGGGTCCCAGGGGGGGCAGGTATGCCCCCCCCTGGTTACGCGCAACCTTTGGAAACGGGTGGTAGCCCGGGGCTGACGGGGTTTGGGGCAGCGCCTCAATTTTTTTTTTTTGGGTGGTTTTTGCTATTTTTAGCAGATTTTGCTATTTTTAACAGTTTTGTAAATTAATCCCAGATTAAGGGATTAGGGTGTTGGTATCTACAGAATACCCAAAAACATTTTATATATTGTATGGTGAATGGTGAAATTCGATATAATGAATATAAGAAAGGTTTTTCCGGTTGAGGGTTTCCGGTATAAAATCTCTGTGTACTCTGTGTATGAGCCATTGATTAATTTCTGTCTTGCTTAAGAATCTATATGCATTGCTTTACTTCACATGTTTAAAACTTACAATGCATTGGACTAGGCCGTACCTGTTTGTGCAAAAATTAGGCCCAATGTTCTAAGGGAAAGTGCTAAAACTAGCTTGACAAGGAAAAGGGTAAGGGATGTTTTTGCAGTTGCAGCAAAAAGGTGATGACTATCTTGAAAGAGTGCTAGAGTAGCTTGTGCAATGGCTCTTCAACAACACTTCTCTGATACCATGTTGATTTTTTAATGCTTATCTCAAGGAAATGTAATTTCTTTCAATTTAGCATGAACTTGAACCATAACCAATGCAACAATACAATATACAATAGTTGCAATAACCAAGATCACAAGAAGAATAACCATGCACAAGACACAATAAGTTATCCTGGGAAAACCCTTCTCAAACAAGGGAAAAACCCAACAATCCTTTGCTATAGAGTCAAGAGAAGATCACCCTTTCACCACAAACCCTGGTGCAAACAAGAGGGTGATCTGTGACCAAGAAAGCTAGCACCTAAAAGAAGTATGCACTAAATTTCAGATCTCCATAATGTGTTATGAAAGCATGAGATATGATCCACAATGGGGATGTATCTCTCCTATAAATACATAACCTAACTCATCAATAGATGTGTCTATTGGCACAATAGGGCCGACTTGTACAAATGAATAATATAATTAATCTTTTACACAATATTAATTATCTTTACATGGTGGAGCCGATTTGTACCCTTCACAATACAAAATTATGGTTTCACAATAATATTACTCTTAGAAAATATAGCAAGGATCTCTCACACATCCTCTAGTGATCTTCCACTAGGGACAAGTCCACATGTGCTCAACCACAGGGACACCACTCTCAACAGATCAACTCAACTAAATCCATAGGAGTATGAACTGGAGAGCCATCTCAAGTCGACTCAACTAAGTCTGATAGGAGACCATCTCAAGTCATCTCAACTCAGTCTAGAGGATCACAACAAGAGACCACACACGTCATCTCAACTCAGTCTAGAGGAGTATGACTCACCCATCACATGGGCATTCTCACAGATCATCTCAACTCAGTCAAGAGGAGTACGATTTGGAGAATGTCTCATGAAGCTGCAATCATCAACATTTCCATCACACTAAATAACTCTAGTATGGAGGTAATATCACATTACAAACATATTTTATCTATTCCTAAAACCTTCATGCATACATCACATCGAAAGAGTAGATGCAAGCAAACTTTTAGAAGATTGAGCACCTACAATTCAACACATGACTGATAAAATAAAGTGAGATGAATATTTAGAACTCCAACATACACCTGTAACAACTTATTCACAATATATAATAAGTGGAAACCCTTAACAACGCTACTACAATTCTTCCATCATATTTATTTCAAGCAAACATCTACATGAAAGGATAACTCTTCAATTTTGATATTAAACATTGTCATCAAATAAACTAGGACTTGTCATAGCCTGCACTTCAAACCTAAAGAGGCAAAGTCTTCCCTGATTTCTTTATAGGCAACCATACTATGTTTTATAATAGTTGAGTAATCCCCCATTCATAGTAACAATTTGCTCAAAAAATTCATCATAATACAATGGGAAATGATTTAACCAAATCCTACTTAGTTCCAAGGTAGGCTCATCAAAGGAAGGTCAAAAGGTAGTGTTGTTTTGCACTGATATTTGGCTGTGGCCACAAGAAACAAAAGGGGACTTTTGACCATAGTCGACTTCAAGAAATTAGCAACGAGGACCGATGAAATCATGGGTCAAGGCATCGAAACTTTCAACCCTAATTGTGGCCAACTAAATCACATACAAACTAGGTTAAGATAGGAATACAAATAGATCTATATGCAAGAGAAAATATGAGTTAGGTCAAATTGATGAAAAGTTTAATGGGGTTTGCATGCTATTCATGATATTTTTTTTTGTAGTGCTCCATTTTATTTGACTTTTGAGATGGACTAAAATTTATTATTTGAGGGTATTTCATTACAAATGACTTGGTTATTTGACTAATATTACGGTGATGAAACATGGACTTTTTATTATCTAATTAAGTTTAAAATAATGATGATTGAATAGTTGATTATAAATTTATATAATATCATAGATGAATTAAGTATGCTGGACATACATAAATATTGATAATGATTTCTATGATTTGGATAATTTGAAGTAAGAATGTGAATACACTAATTTGTATATGTTATTGATGGTTTACTTAGTGCGACAGGAAACCACAGGGGTGCATTGATGTGAGATTGTGTTAACATTTTATTGGACTCCGGATTGAGTCAGGGAATATTAAATTTATGTAATTATGTTATATTTTGATTTTATATTTTGAAAATTACTAATGTGTTGATTGTAGTGTGTACAAGTACATGGAACATGCTTTTCGATCGATCCACATATAAGTGATGGGGTTATATGGAAAGTGTACTAAGTACCATTAGGAGAGGAGGGGAAACATTCCTGTTTCTACCTACTAGCATGCCGATGATATTGTAGCTTCGAGAGGTATTCCCACTAGAGGACAAGATGCTAGGCATGCAAAAATATTTGTTGGCACCAGATTATCCTTTCGTTTAAGTGAAATCAACCTAGAAATGAGGCTAGGGCCTCATGGGAAAGTTGATGGGCTTTATGGGTTTGTGTTGGGGATTCACATCCACAATAAAGTATAATTTGATATTGACTTGTGGAGGGGATTCTATGTTGACCCCTAAGACTTGTATATAAAGGAGAGAGGTCTTTGTGACATTTCATATGGTGTATAGCTCATGGTGAAAAATATGGAGTTATCATAAGTGAGTGAGCACTTGTGCTAGGAGGCTTGGTGATTTCAGCAAAGGGAAATTCTACAATGGTGACAAATCTTGCGTAGGAGAGAGGAAGTCGTAGAGAGTGAATCATATGGAGGTGTCCATACAAGTTTTATGTACATGTACGCAGGTTGTAGTGGGAGGAATTGTGCATGTACGTGGGTGGAAGTGGGAGGAATCACACATGTACGTGGGTTGCGGTGGGCACAATCGTGTATGTATTCATGTTGCAGTAAGGTGAATCACATACAAACATACACGTTTTTCTGGGCAGGGGTAGGTTCGTATAGGATGACATCAACAACAATACATGTGACATCAACATGCCATACAAGTGGGTTGCAGTAGATTTGTGGGCAGAGGAAATTTCCAAGGATTTGTTGAGGTTTGGTTTTATGATATTTTCTATTATTGGAGGACAAGGTTGTCCTTAGATTTTGGTGGATTTGTATTGGCTGAGGGATGGTTTTTCCCTCAAAATTTCTGAAATTAACAAGGTTACAGAAAATAAATTTGTATCTCATATATGTGTTGATCATTCATCTTTGATTTTGTTGTTTCTGCTGCACATATTTTCAGTCAATAATTTTCAGTGTAAAATTGTTCAATGATAACAATCAAGGTTTATTGTTAGCTCACCAGGAAGCAATTTTCAGATTTGAAAATTAGTCACATAGAGTTGCATGTGAAAATTGACATTTCATTCCTTCTGTGGCATGAGTTGAAAAACTAGGGACACTTTTACTCCAAAATTGCATGTCGCCGTGAGGGTAGGCCACCAACTTGGTCATTCAAACTGATTAATTGAGGGGCACACAATAAGGTGTTAACCCGAAGCACACACTTCTTAATATTTTCTCAAAGATATGAAGAACGGATATATATATATTGTAAATTGAATGATGATGTTACATTGAGAGGGGCTTGATTACAAATATAGCCAAAGCATCCTTTTACGAATAATAATGACCTCTAGTCATGAATTTATAATTCATTATTAGATTTTTTATTTTATTATTATGTTCTTGCTTATTTATTTATCATTTATTATATTATTATTCTATTTAGGATTATGTTTATAACATTGCCCCCCTCTTCAAATTTGCTTTGTCCTCCAAGCAATGAATTTGTCTTTCATGTGGACTTTCACCTTGACTCTAGATTTTTTGGTGATTATTGATAGATTTAGTTCTTGGCAGAAACATGGGATTTGTAAGTTATCTTTGCATTTTTTCCAATCTTGAATGGACATTTGACATCTTTTTGTTGTCATACGAATTGTATGGTACACTACGGTACGTTGGTTCGCTCGACTCCTTGCTCTTTCTGTGTTCCCATTGTTGATACTAGTATAGTATCACTCCAATTGGGTGAGATGACAACTTGTGGCTTGCACAAATCAAGTTCAGTGAATTTTAGGTCATCACTAATACTATAATGTTGTACTTATTTTCCATGTAAAATGATTTTAAAATGGCTTTGCAATCTTCGATACAAAATAGATGAATATGCATGTAAGGGGTAGCGAAGGCACATTGCTATGTGGTTTGCAAGGAGTTGTTCCATATTTCTTTGATTAATTTTAGATACATCTCTCAACAAAATATCCTCCATGGCTGACTCAAAATCAAGCTCTGTTTGTCCATCGTCATGGTGCCATAAGTTGTAAATGATGATATTTGTCCCATGTGTTTCCTCATCATCAAATTGTTTTAGCAATTCTTCTTTTGTTGAGTAAGGAGTCCCTTCTAGGAGAGATAAAATTTTATTTTCCAAATCCTCATTTTCATGAAACAACCTTTTTGGTTGTCCTTCTAAGATTTCATAATCCACCACTCAAAAGTTATACTGGTTAGAACCATTTCCCTCATGAATGTAGCTGAAACAAGACCAATACTTTGAGTTGCAATGCCATTTCGATTGGACGCAATTAAAACAATAACATCATCTCCTAATCACATTGTACCTATCTTTAAACCATTTCCATATTTCCCATGTGTAAATATTTTTGAGGAACCACCAAAAATGATACATCACCTCAGGGAGTCTGGATCCATTCTTCCTCCATTGTCTTGAATTAGTAATGCTAGACAATTATCACGTGGGTTAGTTTTTTTTTAATTGCAACGAATGTGGGTCCATTTTCTCTCTCATCCATTGCATTATAAAACAACTCCCTTATATCTCCCAGAGCCCCTTGATGAGAGGTAACATTAGCGTGAAGGTACGAGGAACTCACTTGAATAATATCCTCAATCACTTCTTCATCTTTGCCTGAAGAGGGTGGTACATCTTTGGTGGGTGAGGTTATAGATAACCTAGAAAATATATTTACAAGACCACCCTGGTTCACATTAGTTTCCTCATTGGAATCACCATTTTCTTCATATTCCCAATTGGATTCAGAGTCTTCATCTTCTTCTTCATATTCTTAATTGGATTCAAAGTATTCATCTTCTTCTTCATATTCCCAATTGGATTCATATTCTTCAACGACTTCTTCATATTCCCAATTGGATTTAGAGTTTTCATATTCTTCTTCATGTGGATTTTTTTTGTTTTTCCTCAATTTACGTATCATTTCATAAAAAAAAATTGTGTACCTTGGATATATCTTCTAGTGTTATAATTACCATGCTTCATGAATTAAAGAATGAAATCATTTATTGTGTACATGGGTTGATAGATAAATTTTATGAATAGTACAAATATGAGAAAAACATCGAACCTGATCCTACTCCAAAAATTGGGGAAAAACAAAAAATTCCACATGAAGAGGAATATGAAAACTCTAAATCCAATTGGGAACATGAAGAATTCAATAAGAAGAAGATTCTCAATGATGCAGGGAATCAATCACACACTTATTAACATTTTCTCAATGATACGAAGAATCAATACAATTTTTTTCTTGTGAAAATAAATAAATAATCTAATAATGAAATATAAAGTCATAACTAAAGGTCGTGACTCTTCCTAAAAGGGTGTTTCAGCTATATTTATAATCGAGCCCCTCTCAATGTAACATCATCATTCAAATATATATATGCTATATTTATAATCGAGCCCCTCTCAATGTAACATCATCATTCAAATATATATATTTGAATTTCAAATATATATATTTGAATGATGATGTTACATTGAGAGGGGCTCGATTATAAATATAGCTGAAACACCCTTTTAGGAATAGTCACGACCTTTAGTTATGACTTTATATTTCATTATTAGATTTTTTTTATTTCTTTTCACAAGAAAAAAATCTTATATTTCCATACAAATGAAAATATATGGTGCCTTCCGAAGGGAATACAAGAGAAATCTATATGAGGATTTCTTTCTGATAGTGTATCATATCAGGTCAAAAAACATAAGCCTGAATTTTGTCCATGCAAAGATGAGAGTTACATAGTCATTCCAACAAATAATAAAAACCTTTATAAGTCAGTCCTTTACCATTCCGAGAAGGACTATTGAAGTAGGCAGACCAAGAACCATTTCATAAGGAGTAGGTGAAATCTTTGATGAGGTCACCATTCAAAAATTGGATCACCATCAAAGGAAGCTTCTGCCTGAGCCTTGTATCCGAGTTTTGCTTTGAACTTAACCAATTGCGGGGTTTTTAGTCCAACAGGGACTATCCTCTACATCCTCCTTAATTTTTACATGGTTTGAGACTAGAGTGTCCATGAATGATATCCATTATGATGCCAAATATCCTTAAACCTCCAGGTCACTTGGCGATTTCTAGGAGCGTCTGCCAAAAAAGTGTGGGCCAGTAGAATTCACATCCCAAAGTGAAAAAATCTCCTCTGTGAAGGTGAGTGATCAATGGGCTTGATAGAGATAAATTTTCATTTTCACCTAGCCACGAGTCCTCAACAATACGGATACTACGCGCATTACCTATTTTCTAGACCATCCATTGACCAATTAAATCAAAAGAATCCACAAAATCCTTCCATATTGTTGAACAAATTTTAGTGAGTTTGGAGGGAGACCTGAACCAGTCTACAATAGAGAGATTTCCAAGGTATTTGGACTTCATTATCCTACACTATAGACCTGTGTTTGAGAAAATTCTCCATAATTTTTTTGTATCAAGGGCATGAAAGAATAGAAGAATGTTCTTTATTCCCCACCCACCGAGACACTTGCACTGTGCCAAGGTAGACCATTTGACCAATGGTATACCCTCATTTTTGCTGCCTCTCGACCAAAGGAAATTGAATTAAATCTTGTGGATTTTGGTGAGGATTCCTTTGGGAGTTTTGGCGATAGATTCCCTATACATTGGGATGCTTTCCAAGACGACCTTCAATAACACCAACGTCCCTCCTATAGAGAGGAAGCGATTTTCCGAGAAAGAGATGCGACCTTTGATTTTCTTGTAGAGCCATAGCCAATTCTTGTATAAGTAGGAGTTTTGTTTCAACACGAAGCCAAGGTATTTCATGCCATTGTCCATAGTGTGATCAAGACACGAAATTTGCTGAGCCAACTTGGCCTGCATGTCCTCAGATAAGGAACCAAGTAGAAACCAATATTTGTTTAGATTTATTTCCATACCTGTGGCCAACATATAGAGCTCAAATGAGGTATTTAGAGATGTGAGATCTTGATTTGTTCCTGCACCAAAAAGTAAAACATTTTCAACAAACAATAAGTTCATTAGAGATTCCGATCTTGTTATTTGTGGACCCCTGAACTCATTTTTTTTTCTTGGAATTCGAGATAATTTTGCTGAGGCCCTCGACGATGAGGAGGAAAAGGAAAGGGGGGAGGGGGAAATCTTGTTGAAAGCCATAGGTCGAGGAGAAAAAATGGGAAGGGGTACCATTAATAAGAATGAATAAGGATGCATAGCTGATACATTCAAGGATCCAATCAGTAACCTCCAAGCTCAAACCCATCTAGATTACAACTTAAGCGAAGATACGCCCAATTTACCTTGTCATAAGATTGTGATATACCAAGTTTTAAAATGAAATATGGAATGTGCTTGGTGTGTATGGAGTGAAGAGATTATTGAATGAGAGCAACTACATCGTGAATTCGACAAATATGAAGAAAACCAAATTGTCCATCCCTAATGAAATCACTCAACATCGACTTTAAGTGTTTTTTCATAGTCTTAGTTATCATTTTGTATATGACATTGCAACAAGAAATTGGACTGAAATCAGTGAAAATTTTTAGATCTTGAGATTTAGGAATTAGGGCCAGGTGGGTGGCATTGAAATATTTGAGCTTTTTTCCTGAATGTCGAGACTCCTGAATTGCTGCAAGAACTTCCGATTTGATTAGATCATAAACACCTTGGAAAAATTCAACTGTTAAGCCATCATGACCATAGATTTTTCCTTTTTGTATCGACGACAAAGCAGATCACATTTCTTCGTCAGAGAATTCAACTTGAATATTTTTGTTCATTTCATTCATGAATATCCGGGGGATGGAAAAATTCAATTGTTAAGCCATGAGGGCCAGAGATTTTTCCTTTTTGCATCGACCATAAAGTAGATTGCATTTCGTCTTCTCAGAATTCAGCTTCAATATTTTTGTTCATTTCATCCGTGAATAGCCGAGGGAAGAGGTTGATGACTTGGAGGATCTTGTCGATAGGACATCCGGGTCTTTCTGAGAAAATATTTTTGAAATAGTGGATGCATGTTGAAGCCTTTTCTTCATGTGATGAGACCAAATCCCCATCTTCATTTTGGATTTCCTAAATTGAATTTGAGTTTTTTCTATGGATGAAAATTTTGTGGAAATACTTCTGATTGTTATTGCCTTCCATTAACCATAGGGATCGACTTCTCAGACGCCATTCAGTTCCCCCCTTTTCCAACAAGTCCAAGCGAGAAGAGATAAAGCTTCTTTGAGGGATGGCTCTTCCATTAGAGATAAGGGGATATTATCATTATTTGATAGCATATTATTGATGATGGATTCTGCTTCAATATGACGAGATTTGGATTTTTGAGAGTGGGAACATGCCCATACTTTTGATACCCATTTGATTATGCCAATGTTTTATGTGAATTTTTGCATAGCTGAGACAAAAGAAGTCACAGAGAAATAAATCCATTCATTTTGGATTAGAGCCAAATATTCCTTCTCTCTAAGCCAAAGAGGATTGAAGCAGAATGGAGGAGGGGGATTTAACCCCAAAGGGAAAATCTTGAGAAAAATAGGGAGGTGGTTGGAGAGAGACCCCACACCAACCCATATTTTAAGAATCCAAGAATCTCCTAGTGCTTTTGAAACTAAAAATGATCCAAATGCTTCGCTATTGCATCAATGCCCTGTCTTCCATTACGTCAAGTGGGAGAGAGTTTGTCAGGTTCCAGGTCAATTAGATGGGTTGAAGAAAGTAAATGATGAAAATATCCTTCCAGCGGATCTCTACATGGGTGGTCCCCCTAAATTTCGTGAATTGAGAGCATGAAATTGAGGTCACCACTTAGAGTGGCATTATGAGAATTGAGTAAGTTGGATTCTATGAAAGAGTCCCAAAAAGGATTCTTATTAGAATAGGTACCACAAACGTTTATACAACATAAAGTAGACTCCAAATTATGATGATCCAAGTCAACCAAGACGATTGAACTAAGTGAGATTGAAGCAATAAGCTTGAGCTTGAGGCTCCACGCCAATATGATGCCTTCCGACATCCCAATTGCATCCATAGACGTGAAAGACTAACCCTTTGGCAATGGGGAAAGAGTCTCCCACACCTTAGATCTCAAGTACATGGTATCTTGGAAAAAAATGACATCCTGATTGGAAACGAACACAAGACGTTTGAGGGTTAGTAGCTTTAGGGCACCCCCCACCCCACAAATATTTAGTGAGAGCATGATAATGGTTAAATATTGGTCCAATAAATCCTTTCTCTAAGGACCTGGTCGATGGTGGCTTGCTTGCCATGACGTATTTCCTTCGCTGCTTGCATATGAGCAAGAGAGACATGAGACTTAGGCCTAACATGGGAGATTGTTAGTTTGTTGAGGGAAACCCCCCCAATGGGGTGATTTGAGGAGGGCTCCTTACTTATCATTCAGAGGAAGTAGGGGGCCTTAAATTGGGAGGAGGAGACATGGTGAGATGTGTGGGAGGGGAGGGAGGAGGAGGAAGTCCTAGTGTTAGAGTCCAAAGTGGGGGAGGGGGAAACTTGAGTGGAGGGAAAGGAATTTGGGGGGGGGGCG